>JAOBRC010818670.1:0-17025 GCA_027575255.1 Scolionema suvaense | reverse complement strand
CGCTGAATAACAATAGAGCAAGTTAATCACTACTTGCTCGGTGCGGACGGCATTTTATGTTTGACTTATTCACATTTCACTAGAGAAATTCATATTCATTCCGAGTTAACGGATTTTGAATACTGGTGGCAACAGCCCCATATTTTGGTGCGCACAGCCCCATAGGCATCCTTTGAAGATTGCAAAAACTGATAAAGAGCAAAGCCGAGCGCACAGAGCAAAATCTGACTAGCGCTAGTTCAATTCTTATCGAAACAAAGAGCTAATAGGGGTATTGTTACTAGTCAGGCCTAGTCAGGATTCTTATCTCTGCGCGCGCAGGGCCTTCGTCGTGTGAATGCAGATGATAAAAGATATCCATGCTTCTTTAAGTATTTCTCCAACTGGAACAGTATATTGTCAGCACATACATGCAATATCAGTTGCGACACCCCCTCAAGAAAGCAACATTAAATGGCATCCCTATCTGGCCTGATATTTCAAAATACTAACTCTTATGACCTGAAATTTTCAGGAGAGTTTTGTACAAACTATGCGGGCAAGGAAATAGTCAACTTACCACTCTGCATGCAGTTTGGAAGAATTTTAAAGGGTCAGTGGATGATTTTTCATGACTGCCATACCTCAACAGCACAAGTCTGAAACATGCTACCCACTAACTTTCCCTCCAATAACTTTTGAACCATCATTTCAATTCTGGAAATTAGTTCGAAATCATAAAATACATGTAATTAGAAATATTTGAAGACAGAACAGCTTATTGGGAAATGCAGTTCCTGAGAAATCATGATTTGAGTTGCTGTGTTTTTCCAAGTAACCTCCTAAGGGCATGAAAACAGTTAAGGGTCAAAATTTCACAAATTTGGTAATAACTTCTGAAATACTAAACCAAATCTCCTGAAATCTTCAGGGCCCATGCGAAGTAGTAAACCGACTAAATAAAAGCAAGAATGAACATAGAAGAAAGTCTAGATGAGCCTCCAGGGCCTGATTTGTTCTTGGCTGACCTCTCTCTGACAGTGCTTGTGAGACATTCAGAATCCAACACTTTGCCATAAAACAGCAACTCCCTCTCCACTTCAGATGCCCACATTTGGCAGAGAGGTACCTCAGGCTATGCCTTCTCGTCAGCAATAAGCAGGAATGCGCAGTGAATAAATGTGCAGGAGTTATTTTCAATTTGAGACAGCATATAGACATAGGCAAAATCAGGCCAAAACAGGCAAAACGTGCAATGCCTTTGAGCGAAGATTTTGAGACCTTGGGAGCATCTTTTCAAACTCTGTTTGTACGTAGAATATATAGATAGGAATGTAGAACACGATTCTGAAATTTGTTTTGGCGTATTTTTTTCTGCCGTCACAAAGAAAGTTGATGGCCCTCCGAGAGTCATTTTGAAGAATGAACTCTTAAGGCATAAGTAACTCCAACAATAATAATCCTCAAGCGCTTAGACTTCAACATGACTTAGATCGCATTCTGGGCTTTAATACTAAAACCACCATCAAATCTACCCGGGATCAAATGTTAGCTCATTTCTCTACCTAGGTTACACATCACTTGTCCTTCGTTTTCTATAACTCTTGTATTTGTTCAAAAAATCGCATCTATTGTTTCTTTCGGGATATTGGGCAATCAGATTCATGACCTTTGGCCGTATTGGATTTCTAACAAATTTTGAGCTCTCCCTGATAGAGCTGTTGGTTAATGTCTCGCTATATCCATACGCAGACGATAAACGATGTCTCGGCTCAGCTGCCGAGACAATAATCCAAGCGTCATATCTTAGGAAAATCGTGTTTGGCTTACGGGTGGCAGTGGATGTCCATAATGGCTGTTTCTTGGTTTTTGGTTTCCCGCTTTAGCGGCAGAGTCTTATAAAATGAGGTCTGTCCTTCCGTCTGTCCGTTACCAACGCCTTTTCCCAGATAACAGTTCAATTGATTTTTCTGAAATTTGGTATGAAGGTGACAATCCGTAACTAAAGGAAAACTCCGACCCCAAAACATGTGGATGTTTGCTGTTTATCATGGCCATGATAAACGCAAATATCAACTCTAAACTTTGTTGTTTTATCCCTGTGGCGAGAAAAAGCACTTAAAAATTGATATAACAAGCAGCCCAAAAAGAAGCCCAACCGGCCTCCTTGATCTTTGCAACATGATGGGCGCTGAGATTGACATGCGTTTGACGCGTTTCCATAACAACTTGGCTGATCTATTGATGCCAAACACTAAAGATGCATTGAAGTTCTAATGCGTTTTTTATAGTGGTTGAGAACAAACAATTAACCCGATTCTGAGTCGTGGGGGGGGGGGGGCAAAATTGCCCCCAAGCAAAGGACAAAAGTTATAATGCTTTCTGAACAACTATACTGAACAAAATGAAACTACACCACTTTTCTTAGAATTTTATATGCTGTCGTTTGACCAAATTTCAGCTTCACGCCTGCAGCAGGTGCCACGAAATTTGCCATTTCTCATGATGACCTATATCAAATTTTTGTCAAAAATGATGATTTTGAGGACATTTTGATCAATATTTCCAGAAACATGCATCTTACTGGCCCTTTTGGAGTACAAAACGTGCAATAGCTATGTCTAACATCAACTTTAAGTAAAAGTTTCAAAATTTTGGTCCAAAATAAGCCAAAATTGATGACGTCATCATGAAAAAGTTATATGCTAAGTATCTATCCTGTGAATTCAAATGTTACGGTCACCAATAGTGGATATGTTGAGACCTTAAGACCATAGAAAATCAGTGTAAGATTCTCTTGGGCAATCTTTGTCGAAAAGTAGTTAGTTTTGTGTATACATACTATTTTTTTGGATGCCTTATTGTTTGTTTAATCTGGGTGGCCTGTTTTTTGTTTGTTTGTTTGTTTGTTTGTTTGTTTGTTCTTTAGTTTGGTCTTACAGGAAGATCCTCAATTCTGTTTGCAGGGTGTCCGCTAATTCTGTGGCTTGCTTTTCTTCGTTTTATGGGACTATTTCCACCTTGAATAGGTGCCTGTATATTCATTAGTATATGATAGCCATGATTTGTAGATATACAAGTTCGCGACTTCACATGCACATGTAGTATGTGGACAGACTTTGTACGATTTGAAAAAATTTTTAGGGACCATTTGCATGACTGATAGATTCTAATGCTTGTGTGCTGTAGAGCTTTAATTGTGAATCTGCTCATGTTTGCTAAGTTTCATTGCTCTATTGAATTCTTCAGTGTGCAGATTACCTTACTTCATATTGAATATTTATTACACATTAGTGTATCTTGTACAGAGTATAGTTCGCATCTTCGTATCCTTTGACCGCTATATTTCTTGCTGTGTTTCGTGTATAGGTGAAAGTTGTAGTGGCTCTGGAACTACACCAGTACCGTCGTATTATCGCGTCCGGGTTGCTGGTAGTATCGGTGCCTTTGAAGTATGCGACCCTCAAGAACCAATGTTGAGAGAGTGCAGTGGCGGGGAGCTTTATTCTGATTTCTTCAAGACTTGCGTTCCTACAGTTAATAATACTGCTCCTATATTGCCTGAAGGTAAGCCACGATACGTATTCGTATCATTCTTCTGTTTCAAAATGACAACTATAGTACCAAGCGAAACTGTGTCGACGTAAGTGGCGACATTTTGGCTGGGTGACTAAAATTTTGCTCAACAAATAATTTCTTCAAAGGTTGTTAACATTTCCATTGGCAAAGTTGGGCAAAATTGACGAAATTTTTGGCCAGATGACGAAAACGTCAGCCGGCTAAGTTTCGCCGTGTAAGATCGTATCACAGTTTGGAAGTGATGGGGTTAATGGGAGTGCTATTCTGCGTTCAAAACAGAAAGTAAGCATCAGTATTCAGTACAACCTCAAGAAATTGAGTAAAAAGTGTAGAAAAAGGCTTCTATTAAGATGTTAAAGTATACGATCAGCTGTACCTCAAGTATTTGTGCTGTAAGTCTGGCTTTGATTGTAGTTAGTTTTCTAATCATTTGCTGTTTGTACCGTATGGCCTGGTGGAATCTATCTAACACGACTGCTTCCTGTCTCGAAATTGTATCTTTCTCGAACTAAAGTCTGGGTCCGTTTGACATGGATTACTAAGAAATTCATATGTCTATCTCGCACTCTCAAGGGATCTGAAAAATTGTGTATAAAAGCTGCCTTATTTTTCAGAACTGATCAATCTGCGTGTATGTATCACCTGTTTTTTATTAGATGCCAAGCTCCCGTGGTTGAAGCAAAAGTTTCTTCAATTTTTCTAGATGTTTTCTAGAAAATGTTTCTGATTGGGTATGTTAAATGTGATGCGTCTGTGAAGCACACTACTAATTAAGCAATGCAGCCTAGTCATATTACGAATTTTCAAAACAAACATGAAAGCTGCTGCAAGAATGCTGTTGCCATAGTGGTGTCTATGTGACTACGTTCAGATTTCAAGGAGGTATTAATATGCTTGACTCTGTTGGGAAGTAAAAAATGCCATTTCATGTTTGCAATATTTTCATGAGTTTTTAAACTTTTTTCTCGCTTTTTGGTTTAGTAGTTAAAGTTTCCTTAATTTTAGGAGTTTGTAAAGAAAGCATGTGTAGCCTCTTACTGATGTTCTTCTACATTTTTCCAAACCACGTAGACTTCCTCCTAACTTACGCTGAATGCTGTCAAAAGTGCACTAATTTATATGCGCTACTTATATGCTGATGCGTTAATTTTCTCCTTAGTTTGTTCGTGCCGATTTGCTATCTTCTATAATTATCTTTTGTCTCGCTAATTTTTGTATAATGAGGTAGTTTATGGTGTTCACATTTTCATGAGATAAAACGCTTCCTATGAGAGGTCGTATGTAGTTCTTCAGGTTATTCTTTCTCCATGGCATTTTGCGACACCACATTTCACAAGCTAAGTCTGCCAAGTCGTCACCTTCACGTCCTTAAGGGTAGTGCTTTTTCCACAAAATCTGCCGTTTTAAGATACACGAGGTATTGCTCAATCTCCAGATTTCTGATTTCCCTTTCACCGGCCAGGCTCATGGCATCGTTCTGCAAATCTGATCCCTCGTTGTCAAATTAATGAAATTGCGGACCGGTATCTAAATGTATCTTGCCCTTTCCATGATGTGGCTTCTTTGCCTTCACTCAAAACTATACTCTCTGGGAAAAAAACAACATGATAAGAACCGAACCTTATACCTCTTAGAAAGGATATTTAGCTACTTTAGTCCTAACATTTCAACGCACTGGTAGCAATTCTGATTCAGCAAGCGAGAACATGAAATAGTACCCGTACCATAATTTATTTCAGCAGTCCTGTGGAAATATTCAGTATTGAAAACTTGCACATGGCAGGACGTGGCACGGTTGGTCCTTATTCTTGTGTGCTTGCTGATTCTTCTTTTTCAGTTTTACCGCTTGATCCCCGCACTGGTGATCGCGACATCAATGTAGCATGCTCCAACATCGCTGACGATGCATTTTTTGGTTTTACTGTGTTGCCTGACCCACGAAACTGTGCTCGGTGGATCAGATGTGCGAATCAGATGTTGAGTAATACCGGTTCTGGTGAATGTGTACCGGCATCTCCGCTGCAACCGGACTCCAGAATTTGTGTCCTACCTTCCAGTGCTTGTTGCGTGCACCCTCCGTTCGATGTGTACATACCGTGTGGTGGTGGGATGCCACCGTAAGGACTCGATTAAGCCCCAGGGGGCTTATTTATTAGAAATGAATTTGGGCGTGGGAGCTTATTCGAAGGAGGGGGCTTAATTGAATTTTTTTCGGTAAGCTAGACAGCGCATGCTTTTGGCCTTCGGTTTTACTGCACTTCTTGTTTGGTCGCGGTGTTTCTGAGAATTTCGAATGCACTAGATTGTTTCTCCAATTTTTGAAATTCCTTTTTCGTTTTCATTGTTATCTGATTTCAGAAGATGTTATGATTTTTTTCGTATGGAAAACGCAGTCGAGGTACGCTGAAGCGAGGATGTAGATGTTCACGGATCCGAATGCTGAACTAGCAAGGGTCTTGCAGTCCATTCCGTAACTAATACGTAGTGGATACATATCGGTAAAAAGCTAGTCGGTTGTTTGCTCACAGTAGTAGATGAGAGGGTAAGTATGGCGTCTGCAAATCGTACAACTGCTAAAATACTGCCGTTGAAAGCTGTGCCTACTTTTAAAGTGGAAAACCTCATGCTCGTACTGCACGTTGACTTGGCACAAGGATACCCATCAATCGTGGTCAGCATCACCGATCCCTGCAATCTCGAACAAACTGTGTTGGAACAAATCACTTCACTATGATGCACTCCAAGCAGGTTCCATTGAACTTACCTAGCCTCTGTTGCATCAGTTGATCGCGGCCTAGCCTCCCCCTCCCTTCCGCCCTCCTCTATTGTAGTGTCGAGAACCGGTCTCACAAGACCACGGACACGAATATTAATCTCAGCCTTGCGTTGAGGGAGATTGGGGTAGACTTCCAGATAGTAAGCTTTCTCAACCTTAGTTCGTTCTAAATAAATATTTTGTCCAAGTCTTATTCCTCATTTTCAAAAAAAGTACGTTCTGAATGAACAATAGAATTGCTTCTCGCTTCTTTTGCTCTACTGTCGCGCCGGTTTTGGTAGATCGTGAATGAATTTCTTTTTATTTATTCTGAACTTCGGTTATATGTTTTTATGAATTTTGCTGTATGTATGCTAGTATTTATTCTTGTTCAACTGTGGCGCATTGGACTGGATGGTTGGCATTGTTTGTCTGTTTTCTTTTAGTTTAAGATGCACTTTGTTGATAATCTGGATCAGGCATACATTTCTTGTTTTCACTTGGAAGTTTCAATTGTATTTTTGGCATGTAGTTTTGTAGTCTTGAATATGGATAGGATTTTTATCTCTAAAAATTACGTGTTCTTTGCTTAGTGTTCTTTCGGATCGTTTCGTTAACTCTAATTACGATAGTCATAATGGACTGAAACAAATAAAAAACCTTGAGAATCTGAGTTTGGGCTCAGATCAAGCGTATTATTATGTCCACCTAATGAAACATAAATTGCTAAATTCGTTATCACGTCAGCAAAGTCTTGCAGGTGTGTCTGAACTGTTGGAGAAAATCAGGTCAATTTGATTAACAGTGATGATATAGGGCCCTGCACGCACAGAGCTCCGACTCGCTGGTTGGAGATAGTCAGAGCTAGTCATACTTCGGGGAGCATTTGGGTGAAAATCATTACTATTTCCAGCTAGGAAATTTTGTCATCGCTATTCGGGGTCTGGTGCTGTTTAAGGGCAACACACCCTTTGAAGTTAGTCAGAAAAGATAGCGAAGATTGATAACGAGCGAAAGCCAGGCACACGCGATCTCCATTGTTCTCGAACAAAAAGCTGATTTGGGTATTGTCACAGGGTTGATACGATCAGTGCTTTCAAAAAACCTTTAGAATCGGTCAATATGAGATGTTTCTGATGGTCTAATTTGAAAATTCTACTTGGGCACCGATTTCTGAAGATTTAAGGGCGGCGCTCGTTTAAACGGTGAGCGCTTATTCGAGGGGGGGCGTTTATTCAATAATTTCACTTCTATGGCGGGCGCTTATTCGAGGCCTTACGGTAATGACCATCCATGGTAAATCAAGTTGCAAAGTGTCACGGATGAATAAAATCTATCTCGGTACGTTTTGGGCAGACAGATGTAATGAAAACGTGACCCTCAAAAAGCTACGTTTTTCAGGAAATTTCGGCCGCAAGTTGAGTAATTTGCCAAGAAAACTGAGCTTTCGCGTTCAAAGCTGCTTCCCTATTAAGAAAATAGTATACAGTATTCTGCAGCTATCTTTAGGGGGATAATGTTTTGCGTGGATTTCGTTTTGGAGTACAATTTTGGAGGCATTTTGCGACTAAGAGATTTGCAGAGAAAATGCGTGGAAGTAATTAAGTGAATGTGCATCAACAAAAGAAAAGGAAGAAGTTATCGAAATGCACATCGAGAGAGAAAACGAGCTCAAGCAAATTGCTATTGTTTGAAAATCAAAAAATTAGTTGTGGTTCCTTTTCTCAGGTTCTGACATCATTTTGATAAATTTTGCGTCGATTCACATTTGCGGATTTGGCGAAAATTCACAAAATTGACAGCAATTAATCCATCCAAAAATAAATTATCTTAAGTTAGGCGCTTTTTCTTTTTTGGTTCAGATGACAATATCTTACGCTCATATGTGCTCTGCTTTTCATTCTTACCAAGATGCAAAGAATGTCTGACGATTCGAAGACAAGATACTCGCTTTTCCTTCTATTACTACTCCCAAAAAATATAGTGAAAGTAAGTCGAAAAGCAGAATACACGTTTCCGCAGCTATGATTAAAAACGTGCCACATTAACTTTTACATCAAGTGTAGTACGATACGATAAAGATTAGTACCTGAAAAGAAACAGCGCAGTGTTTCAGGTCGAGTAGACTTCGAGAAGTCTGGGCTCTAGGAAGAGACGGCGAGAAGATTAAAAGATGACCTGCAATGCAATGTAAGTTCCGTGTTGCCAATACAATATCACAAATCCCTGCTACACTGCTCCATTGCTATTCTTATAAAGTATAGAAAGTATAGAGCTAAGCATTAGATTTCGTGTCTTAAGTTATTGCAATGCAAAAGATATCCTGGGCACTAGGACGTGATTGTGTAACCCCAAATTTTATTCCGGTTTGCCCAAAAAATGTATGGTATATTATGTAAGTCTGGCAGATCATTCGCAGGTCGTTTGGAATAAAACTTTTGTTCGGAATATTGTTGTAGGGTTAACCGAGGCAGAGAATCGCACCACTTATCATTGACAGCAAAAAGACAGAAAGAAGCCTAATATCTGCACAAGGAAGTTCTTAAGAATTTTTATCCGCAAATCCTGTTTTTCAAATTTTGAGATGTGAAACTCGTCGCAGAAATCATAATTTTTCCGCATTGAGAATAGCTATAATAGCAGCCAATTTTGCAAACATATTCAGTCAGTGAGGAAAGCATCAAAGTAGCGGTTGAAGCCAAGGAAAAGTTGCAAAATAGAGGTGAGTTCTCTCGAACATCGTTAGTCTCAGAGAGCGAACAGTAAGTTGAATTTGATACGTTAGAAACATGTTGTAGTACGTACATGGAGATTCCATATTCCAAAATCCGAACAGATATTCACCATTACCAGCCACGTTATATTGTGACGAAACATGCTTGCTTTGTTTGCTTCAAGCAGGTTTTTTTGTCTTGGATAGTTACGGACGAAAAAACACAAATTAATCAAAAATTGTTACTGCTGTTGCTCTATGTAAATATTGTTATTCCCCAGTTTTATTTTTCTTGGTTGCCATTTGCTGCAGACAGACCTTCTATGTGAAACTTTAGATCATGAGACAGGGGATACAAAGTGTTGCACCTTTTTATTAAAAGAAAAATTGGTAGAAACCTAAGGCTCTCAAGAGCAAAAACGAGCTTTCTATAAGAACTTAAAGCGGATTTCACCAGACGAATCTGAAACAAAATAATGTTTTTCTATAGACTTGACAGTTCAGATACACTGTTAGCAGTTAATTGTCGTCATTGCTTGCACTCTGTAACTTCCTCTTTTTGAATATCAAAATCATGGCTTTTAGATTTATTTATATGAGATGTTAGTTAAATTTGACTTTAAAGCATTATCGGCTTCATTTTAAAGGGACAGAATCGGATAGGCGTCCAAAAAGAATGTTAATATTTTGAGAAAACTTTGTTCTATTCGTTGTAAAAACAACCACAGTATAGGTCGCATACTTAATAACACGATCTTCATATTATACATTAATGACCAAATTTTCGGACGCTTTGGATTTCGGACCGAGGCTGTGTCCAAAAATTTAACTGTCCGAAAACTTTAACGTCCGAAAATATTAGGGTTCGAAAATTTTCGAGGCTTGTCAATATCAAAAGAGACAAAAGCACAACCTCGAGACTTGCCGTATTTCTTAACAATTTATTTAGACTCTACTGATTTACAAAGTTTCGAAAGGTCAAAAGATGCAAAAAAGGAAGGCCCCGTCGAAGAGAACAACATTTTGTCTGCTCCTGTTAATTTAACAAACGAGTTCCAGCTCTTATATTTGACTATAAATGGCTCAGCGATACAGTTTTAAGTGGGAAAAATCGAAGACTGGTACGGCATTCAAATTACCAAACAAATTGAAGCGAAGTTATTAAAACCAATTCACCCCAACTCACCTCAATAGGTTATTAGGATTGTAGAACCATCTTCGAAACATTTCACAAACAATCAAGGTTTGGCATAGCTTGTATATCAAATGCTCTTACTATGGAACTCAGGGCAGAGGATCCCTTCAAATCACGGACTCGCAATGAGATGCTGTATTCTTTTTCAAACAAAACAGGTCACATAACATGAAATAAAAGTCATTTCCTTTGCATCTTAGTTCAGACAATATGTTACTTACGGATTTCGGACGTTAGTTTGGGGTAAAAGCTTTTGTCCGAAATTTCTAGAAAACAGTCCGAAAATTTTTGTCTGAAAATAAAACGTCCGAAAAATTTCGTAATTAATGTACTCGTGCTTTTTGGTTACTTGAAATCACAAGGTTTGACCAGGATCTGAATTTCTGAGTTGATAACGAAATTCAAAAATTGAGCATCAAGATGAAGAAATCTTTCTTTCAGTAGTGCCTATGGCCGAAGTTCTTTAGATTCAGAGTCCTAGTGGCAATACTGTTACTTTCCATAAATAATCTCAAAACTACCTAAACTATCGAATCCTGTCCATTTCAGAGCATGAGACGTAACAAAGAATAAGTGCTGTTACTTTGCACGAAAACCTCTATATTTTTAATTTCAAAGATTCTGTTGGGTCCTGCTCCTTTAAGGTTTCATTTTGAACATTAATTTCTATCTGTTAGGTCTATTTGCTAGGACTCGTTTTTTCTCTCAATGTGCTTGTCGATAACTTTCTCCTTTTCTCTTGTTGATGCGCATTCGTTAAATTGCTTCCAGGCATTTTCTCTGCAAATCCCCGATTTTCAAAAATAAGTCCACACAAAACGACCCAAAAATTGGACTCGCAGAAACAAATCCACACAGAAATTTATCCCCTTCCTGCTGACAAATTTGCTTAGTCAATAATTTTGAATGTTTGAAATAATGATTTTATAAGGATTAGAGGGATTTGGGCCTAAAATACTCCTAAAATAAATAGTTTTTCTCATATAAGAACGCACCTTTTTGAAAAACCGGCTTCAATGTTCTTAACTCAGGTTATCACATTTCGATCACTTGACTAAAAATTCGTATTCATTCATTTCAAGTGGATAGCGTCCTATTGAACGTACCAACAATATTCAAAAGCCTGCGTTCTACTACTACTACTACTACTACTACTACTACTACTACATTTTGCTGCAAAGTTTAGAATGGTTCGTGAAAGGCTCGACAAAATAAGTGCACTATACCTTTCTTCCGTCTCATTTCAAATACAGCTAAAACATCGGTTGAGTTCTAATTAGTGATTCTTGAATCATCATTTTCACTCTTTACTTTTCAGTCAACGATGAAGACAGCTGTTCTTTTGTGTGTGGTTGCCCTTGCATTAGGAGCTGGTACGTCCGGTTTATATTACGAATTTTTGTGTATGATTTGTTGTTTCCCTATCTGCTGCAATGGTAAAAAAGGGATACTTCATTATTCATAAAGTACTTGCATTTATTTCTACGTTTGCCATAAATAGTGTTGCTCTACTAAATTTAAGTCTTCTGGTTTCTGTTTGAATAAAAAGCAGTTCTGTTATAGATGGCCATACATTTTACTCATCCTTCGACAATTTCACGCCACAATGGACATACCGTAAATTCTCGATTAAGCACCGCGGCGCTTACTTAAAACTCAACTTTTTTGATGTGGCGCTTATTCGAGGGTGGCGCTTGTTCAAAAAAGAAAAGGTTTTGGATCAACAATTTTATTTCTCTGTAAAAACAAAAATGAACATATGTCTACACATACAATCATTTTGAAATCGATTAAATATCTTTTGATAAGATAAAATAGCCAAGTATTGGTCTATAATGAAGTATAAAGGGTCTGTCACTTTTATCCCCTCTTACCAGAAATGTCTCGATTTAACACTGCATTTCATAACCTAGGATGTGGTGTTTGTTCAAAAGAAAGTCTGAAAACTGCAGAGCTTATACCAGGGAGGTGCTTAATGCCCTTAATCGAGGATTTACGGTATGTGAAGTAATTGTCTTAAAAATTTGTGTTAACCCTATTCAGACCGGATCACGCCACAAAAATTTATGAACAATTGCCACAGATGGACGAAGCGTGCTAAACACGTGAAACTTGGTGACTTTTCCTAAAATGTATCGAGGAACACGAATATGAAGTTATTTTTGGTCGAACATTTACCATTCGGGGGGGTATCGGCCCATTTTTGGGGGGTACCAGGCCTAACTTTGGGGCATTTTCTGCAGATTTTTCCAATTTTCTGAAAAAATGCTTTGAACATGGATTTTTATACTCTTTTTAGAAAGAGATGTTAGAAACGATTACAAATGCAGAAAAATAGTGGTCACTACTCATTTCGTTAGCGAAAAATTTCGATTTTGATGAATTTTGGCCAAAATTATGATCTCATCGTACATTTTTGCTGACGTCAGCAAAGATGATAATTTGATAGAACTAAGATAGATGCATATTTGTGCCAAAGGGCTTTGTTAGATCTTGCTTAGTTACGACGATATAGCGGCTGTACAAAGTTTCAAAATACCCCGCCTGTAGGGTTAAGAGCCAATCTAGAATACATGAGAGTGGAAACTGCAAACAAAAAGCATGAAGGGACCTCCTCCAAAAGGTGTTAGAAACAAATTTGTGATTCTAGGATCTATACCGGTCTGGCTTCATACCTATTCAGAAAAGAAATCCATAAGGACCGATAAAGTTAAGGACTTACCAGGATTTGAATTAATTGCAGAACGAAAAATTCAGAAATGTGGTCTTAACCCTATTTAGGGGAGAGGTATATTTAACTCCCCCTCCGAACTTTTTCGATAACTTTTGAATGTCTTTGCATATGTGTCTAAATCTTTGTAGCTTTTAATATTTATTCCTCATGCACATTGTGTCCAAACTGTAGCTTATTTGGATGAGTGGTTCAAAAGTAATGACAATTTTTCTGGAACAGTCTACCACAGCTCCATTGTAATTCGTATAGGCATTTTGAGCATGCTCGCGTAGCACGTTGATGGTAGGCTTGCTATTTGATCGATTTGAAGTAAACTGGGCTAAATCAGTGAATCCAGTGCAAGGTCCCTTCGGGGCCTCCAGTGGCGCCGTGCCTGACAAATACAATTTCAGGTCTGCTCGTGGCCTGTGCTGCTTAGTGGGTCTCTGAAAAGACTAGGGACAACGAACTCTAAGCTAGTATTTACTTGTTCATTTACAAAAAGAGGGTATAATCGAGCTTAGGACTCTTCCCAGCGCATGTGTGCTTACATCTCCTTTCGGGTAAGCAAAACTTATGCTGACATCTCCATCCAGCGTATGCAAAATTTGTGCTTACATGTCCATCCAGCGTATGCAAAACTTGTGCTGACATCTCCTTTCAGTGTATGCAAAGCGTGACAGAAACAGATACAAAGAAGAAGATAATCCGATGGAAATATTTGATGATGAAGCTGAACTGGATGATGCCAGTGAGCTCGAGTTGGATGAATTGGAGGATATTGCTGCATACAAAAGATCAAGTAAATAAACTTGCTTTATTACTTACTCTCACTGTCACCTGTGAAGCTGTGGTTGCAAATGGTAAAAGCGCCACTTTCTATTGGCATGAGTCAGCTCAGTGTATCTCGCCGATGAAGTTGTTAGATCTAACTTGCTTTCTCAGCAGAAATATCTTTGCACACAGAGCTTTCTGAGTAGCTAAATAAGCTTTATACTGCATGGACTTGACCAATAACAGATCAATACTAATCATAACTCGTCTGTTATTGTCCTGACGTGACAGCAATGTGTTGCTGAGTGATTTATCTATGGATTCCTTGCAGATAAAATTTCCATAAAATTTGAACAAACCTCTCCCGCAGCTGCATTTATTGGTGTAGAAGCTACTTGTTTACGGCGAGCACTGGTTTCAGGTAATAAAAAACTTATTACGTGATACATCATGGCCTGGTCACAGACTCACAAATTTTAATGCTGGAGCAAAAAGAGAAAATGACCTTACAATTTCAAAGTGGAAGGAATAATTCCAGCGTATAAAGCACGCAATTCCTGAGAATTCGAACAAAACTTGTTGAGCAAAGGTGATCATGGAACTAGCTCCTCGTCAAAAAAATATAGAAGAAGGGGAGATGCGAAGGAAGCGCATGCACCTATGATTATTACTATATATCGCTTTACGTTTCAGAGGCTAAGAAAGATCCATGGTGGGGCAGACGACGACGAACATCAACATGGTGGAGCAGATTGGGTCGTCGATACTAGAGCTGTGGTCAATCATGGAACAAACGGTGCAAAAACCATTGGCAACGCAATCGGAGAGGACGAACCTCAGCTGGCAAGAGCAGTCGAACGGAAGGTACTTCGTGACTTGCAAAACGAATTCAAGAAGCAAAGGAATGATGAGGAGAGAGAGAGTAAGGGCCTAAGCAGCTGAAAAAACGGACTGGAGACCGGAAAACAGAAGTGAAACATCTGACTGATATATACTGTTACAGTGTCCTGGTGCGATGAAGCACTGATACGCGAACTTTGCGTTAGAGGCGTTTTGGTAGATATTTTTGTAGAGTAGTATTACCAAATATCCAACAGAAATTGGGTTTTGCTTTCGTTCTTGTGTTTCCCTGTCGCTGTTTTAGTTTCTCTTTTTATTCGCACTTATTTTAGGTTTGTAGGTTCTTGAGATAGGCCACCTACCATTCGTACTTATTCTAAGATACACGTACCATGCTAAAGAGTTGATGTTCGAAGCTTGAGAGAAAGATTCATTCAAGTCAATAGGATTGAAAATGGTCATTTTTCCTTTTTGTCAAATATCTGCCTCCCTTGAAATAACGCGTCATCCTTAATTTGGCCCCTTCCACTCAGTCGATTTCGGCATACGACCCCGTTGAGTAGAGTTTCTGTAAAGCAAACAAAAAATATATGCTTTTCGTAGTTCCCTTTTTGACGTTTGATTTTTGACATATCAGTTACTTTGACCAAACATGAAAAAATGGTGAAATTGAGAATGCAGACCGTTTTAAAGTTTGAAAAATAAATTTCCAATGACTACTGGGCGATATTACAATTTGCTTTAAAGTTAACCCATACTCCCAAGATTATTTTAAAGTATTTGGTTCTGGTTCATGCTTCTTCATGGTTCTGCTTGGAAATAAATGTCGATCTAGGGAAATTTTGTTCAAGTGCTCCAGGCCGAAAAATATGATCTATTTTACCTTTTCGCCTATAACTTGCACACCTTCTTGTCCCTTCGAGTAATAACTCTCAGGGGTTTATGCTAAAACACGGAAAACAGAAAAAAATTAATTGCCTTACTAGCTGCCTAGTTTTACATTTTTTGTCGGAGTGAGAAAATGCACGCTCAGGAGCAGGACTGCGGTAACAGAAAACATTACACAATCACAACCTTTTTAAGAAAATCGCGGTACTTTTAATCCTCTTTGCGTGCAACATTCGAGAGGAAAGTTTGCCATCTGCATCTACAATCATTGCCATAAATCTTCGCCTGAATCAGTGCTTGGCAGTGATAAGATTGACAATGATTTTGGTCTATGAATTTAGAAAGAAATTCAGACTTCGTGAAGTATATACAGTTATTACAAACGGAAAATGCATCACACTTGCGATGCCCAAAGCAACCCACTCACTTGATGCGTCTGCATCTGGCCAGGCTCTTGGAAATTCGTCATCTGCTCACATTTTCACCTAAGTTTTGTATCATGAGTATGCAGGCATTAAAATAGTCAATAAACCACTATTCATGCACTATTCTGGATTACATAGCCAAAAAGGGATGTCACTCCAATTTTTTACCCGCAAGGACCACGTCTGATAGAGTGCAGCAGAATGATTTATGTATTAAAATTTTATCCAATTAATAGCATAACAGGTTCAAATCATAGTGCTAACTTGTATATGCAAAACTTAAACCAAAATGCTGCATACCAACCGATTTTGTCTCTTCAAAAATCCAGGTTTTAACTTTTGTAACCGCTTTCAAGAATGAAAACAGCTTGCTACGATCATCATTATTTTCAGCCAATCTTCTAAGTCACTAGACTATTGCCTTATTTCTCCACACTCCCACACTCACATTCACTGAACAGGCAAATCGTCACATGCTGCTGTGGCGCACAACATCAGGTTCTTAGTGTAGTGGAGTGTTTGCTAAGAAGGGACTTCTAGTCTACTAAGTCACGCATATTCAACATCTGATCATAATTCGGAACAATCCGTAAAATCGACGTGACCAATCAACTTCAGGGCTATACCAACTTACGGAGTATATCAAACTAGCACGATTTCCTTACCTAAACGTGTTCACATGTCATATCACACAGCTGTAAATAGGCATAACTGACTAAATCTCGAAAAAGTGGGCATGGTCCTCTTCAATGTCCTTAACATGTTGAGTGCAGCAGGAAAATCGGAAAATCGCCGAATTTCAAGCAAAAAAATCAAACTTTTACGACTTTCGCAGCCACCGACGCAGTCGATCAGTTGCAGGGCGATATGTTTAGCTGGAATTGGTTCAAAATTTAATGCTCTTTCCGATACGCCTAAAATTGAGCTGTAAAAATTGGAACTAGAAATTAGTCCCAAAAAGGAGAATACTCGTTCCCCGCACGCAACGTGTTTTAGGTTCCAAGAACGAGTCGCGTTCTCTAAATGTAGGAGAGGCAAGAATTTATGAAAAAAGTGAAGTTACTCTGCTTGGAATAAAGATTGACAGCAAGTTAAAATTTACGAATCACGTGAAAGGCCTGTGCAGGAAAGCTGGTCAAAAACTTAATGCAATTGCGAGGGTTT
>JAOBRC010818669.1:0-25000 GCA_027575255.1 Scolionema suvaense | reverse complement strand
ACGGGAATTCAAAAACAGTTCGAGTTACTGGAAGTTCGAGTTATCGGGGGTTCGAGTTATCGAGAGTGTACTGTATTAATATCACCGTACGCTGAGACATCTTTTGTTGAGGGTTCTCCGATGATCGATAAACTCGCAAAGGTCGGCCACAGAATTCAGAGCCGTTGAGTTTCAATGCTAGGAGTACACAGTCGGCAGTCTGCAAAATAGAAATTGGAAAGAAGAAATTCATAACTGCAGTAAAATGGGAAGAGCATGAAAGTTATTCATTGGTTCGTGGAAAATTAGAAAACTTCATTCCAAAGTAGTCAACCTGGAAACGAAAGATTCCATTCAATTAACATTCCTCAATTATTTTTACACAACAGCTAATATTATTTAAGCCACGATTTAAGTAAACAAAATCAATGTGGAAGTACAGAATTTTTCTTCGCAAGGATTCGATACCGTCAATCTACTGATTATGGGCATATGCTTGCTCTCTATTCCCCATGAAGAATAAGTTTACTGCAAATATCGAGCGATTTATATCAAGCCAAGTGCCAAGTCAGTACACTTTCTAGAATCATCCGGTCTACAGAACTAAATGCTGGCACCTTAAAGAGGCATTATCCCCCAAGCATTTACAGGCATAGTTCCTTTCAACACAACAAGGTTTGGGATAAAGCACTGACATGTGTTGCAGAGAACGCAAACGTTATTTACAACCCTATTTCAGTTTCGATTAAAAGATATTATGCTTACAGTAAGCAAAACGGGGCGGATTTTACCCACCACATGGTAAACTAAATGGTGCATACATACACAACTACTCATGAAGAATAACTAACTACCTATTAGGCAGACTTTTCACTATTAAGTTGCATCAGCTCGATTGCAAAACATATGCATCGCAAAAAACCGAACACATGTATGACGTCATCTCCACAGTATATACAATGCTTCGTTAATTTTTAGTCGCGATGAACATCAACACGTACGACAAAATGTTACTATAACCATAGTCACAAGAAGCGAAGCTTCTAGGTATTTCTTGGTATTCGAAGGCATGTCTTGTGACCATGGCATAGCATAACTCAAATAAAAACACGTACAAGACTGCTTGGCCAGCGAATGTAGGAATGAAAAAGCACAATAATGAGCAAACACACACATTTGTTTTCGATAGCGCGTGATTGGAAAACTTAAGTGTGAATGATGACATGTGACTTATAAATGGCCATGTCTCAATCCTACAGAGATATGTCGTATTGGTTTTAACGGTCGTGTTGGTGTCATCAATTATAGAACACGTGTCTCAACAGGTAACAATTGCCACATACTGCAAACTTAATCATATATTCATGATTTTTTACGTTCCGCTTCAACATGAAACACAAGCAATTCCACAGCAAGAAGAACGTTTCCGAACACCGCTAAAAAATAATCGCAATCGACCGTAACCAACGCAAACTGAATCGAGCAACGTCAAACGTAAGAGAGTATTCACCAGAGTTCACTCAGACCTGGTAGAATGTTTGAAGTGGAGGTTGCTAGAGAAAAAGTAGAAAAGTGAATGCATGAGAAGACTAGAGAAAAGTAGACTAGAAAAAAGTAGCAAAAAGGGTACGTCGACATAAAACACTAGAGCATGGTACGAACGTACCGACAACAAGGGCCGTATCAGCTTATATCACCATGGGAACAAGCCATGCGCAATGCCGATGCATCAGAAGGACAAACTCTGCAGACAGGCAAGCGTGTTTACAGAGATCCGGAATACAACGGAGTCAATCTTGATTTCAGCCCAAGGCAAGGAAAGGGACATGTTTTACCACCGATAAACCAAACAGAAAGTACACAAATGATAAGACTGCTCGAAAATGATGTTGGCAAGGCATTGAACCGCTCCGATCGTAAGTTGGAAACAGTTGTGAAAGAAATGACATTATACGACCCACACGAGACAGGATCTATGCCAAGGTCAGCTGTATTAGAAATTTTATCGCGTTACAAAGTGCCGGCAGACGAACAATCACAAAAGCGACTAGTTGCAATGTTTCTGTCGAAGCACGACCAATCGAAGTTTGATTATAATTCAGCTATCACGTTCATGAGGAGAAGTTTGGAGACAGCCAAACAAAGATCAGAAGAGGAACTCATGCGTCGCAGACAAGACGACAGTAGCGACTTTTCGGACGGCAGCTTATCGGACCGTTCGTCAACTGAATACGAACCTAATAAGAAGGACATGGTACAACAACAATTCGCAGATAGACGAGATGCAGGTCTACTCATCCAAATGGAACGTAGCTTTCGTACGTGCGGCATCGATCCGCACGACTTGATCGATCAGCTAGAGGAAACGATACGTCGGTCGTGCAGAAACGATGAAAATCTTGTCGAAAACATGCACGTGAGTGATGCTGTCAAACTATCACGTTTTCAATTTGATATTTCATGTAGTTGATTTATAGTGCATGCACCCCATGTTAGAGACTTTAGAGAGAATGACTACTTTATCCAGAGAAACTTTCGCGAGGTCAAAAAGCTCACGAATTTTTTTGGATAAACTTTCGCGAATCGCTCTATCACCAAAAAGTCACGAGATAACCTTTCGCGAAAAAATAACGAAAACCCCTCTCCAACAAAAACGAACATCGAACGGAGTAAACTTCGCCAAATCGTGTTTCGGAAAAAATTTACGAGCAGACGTCTCTGAGCATTTTCGCGAGATAAACTTTCGTGAATAGGCCCAAATTCGCGAAATTCGCAGAAGTTTCTCCTGCAAAAGTTTCTCCGAATAAAGTAGTACACATGTCTTCCAAGGTATAATAAATTTGCGTCTACTACAACTCAAAATCAAAATCAATGCGGCGAATAAGTCCAAATTAGGTAGTCTTCACTGATACTTCTTGCAGTAAACACAAAAGGAACATTAAACAACACAACACACATTGTTTGCTACAACCAATACACAGCATCTGCATTGATTCTTCCACTATTTTATGTATTAGAAAGAAACACACAAAATTCGCACTGAAATCTTTCACTTTTAGCTGAAAGGACAAGTCGTCAAACACCATTTTCCGTTCAACACCGCCCTGACACTGAAGCTAATTGAAAGGCTCGATCCATATGACAGAGGATACGTCGAGTAAGTGTATCTTAAGTTCTATTGTTCAATGAACAACCGCTAACATTGGCGTATATTTGTTTTGTTTTTTTCATTGATTTTAAAAATTTAGTGTGTGTGTCGTCCATGTCTCCTGTTCAGCACTTTCAATGATCGCGTTCGGTACAGCTACGCCGATTTTCGCTACGCCCATTTTTATGTTACTAAACTTATTTGGGCACCTTTTGGCGCAAAAATGGCTATCATAGCATTTTTGGTACTGGAAATATGGGCCCAGGCCTGATCGCCACTTTTCAGCTATCGGATTGGCTGAGACGTTTTACGCCGATATCTCTCGGTCTACAGCACTAATCATCTTCAAACTTGGCAGGAACATTGCTCCTAGTAGCCTCAATATGTCTGCCAAGTTTAAAGATGTTTCAACTAACAGGGGCTATTTTAAAGACACGAAAACTGAACTAACTTAATTTTTTCAATTGACAAACTGGTCTGTAAAGTACCCTGGCCGTCCTTCTTTTACCCCAAATGTTAGAATACATGATAAAGTTGGTATTCTCTATCTGTCTACCAAGTTTCATTAGTATTGGGCATCAGGAAGTGTCAAAATGGCCCTAATAGTCCTCCACAAAGAGCCCTTATGCCATGGACCTACAGTATGGCAGTGTTCGATCACACGTCCTGGTCCCCTAAACAGACAACCGGACACCCGACGGGCGGGGGAAATGTCTGGCAAAGGGAGGCACAAAGAAGGCGTGCGGAGATATAGCTTGGCAACAAGGGAGCGCGGGAGGGGGTGACAGGAGGATACCAAAAGTTAGAAGAACTCCAAAGATAAGGGGGCATGACAGAGAGGAGGGCTTCCCTCAGCATAGGGGATAACGAAATTTGGAAGGGGGCTGATACCCTACACAAAGCTATGGATAGCTCACTGATTTGCTTCACTCATTGCGTACATGAACGGCCCTATATGATCAACAACAGAAAAAGTTCTTCCTTGCTAGGAACAATTCAGCCTAATGAAGAAACCAGAACTGATCCCATTCTCTACATAATTTACCGCAGTTGTCATGTTGCATACATTATACAGACTGATCTGTTTATGAATTTTATTGATGATGCTAACAGCTGCACGTGCAAATTTGATACGTAACAGAAATGCTAACAAAGATGAATCCCTGATGACGAAAGTGGGGCTGCACAGTCCGGTAAAGATTCTCACCTCTCCCTACCCACACACACCTACCACCATAACCACCTTATCATAATCCACGCATATTCTCATTACGTTCCAATTCTTATTATGAAACCCACAAACAAAATTGCAAACATACACACCAGCCCACTACGGTATCCTACAAACCACACAGTCGAAAAGTGTTATGAACCCGATTTTTTCGCTCTTTTTCAGATGGCCACCCTTTATCCAGTTTCTTCGAAGATCAGTGAATGGAACGAAACGGACAAGTGCTGAACTCCCGTCTACACAGCAGATTCCTACATGGGAGAATCGAGCCAAACTGGCAAACATTAAAGGACAGAACGCTCTGCAAGAACTCAATGATAAAGTGGAAGTCAACGACAGAGGTGTTTACTCCATTCGATTTATATCTAACAGGACCTGACACATGCTCAAACTAGAACAGTTCCATTTTTCGATGCAATTATTATCATAAACTCCTAATTGTCCAGATAGGTCATAGAAAGAAACAGTGAAATTGATCAATTAACTTTATTGCGACGGAACGAGAAGAGAGCAAAAGTTACATTAAAGAGAAAACAACACCAACATCAAGAAAAAAAGTGTAGGGTATGACTCATGGTCTTCAAGTAATCTTTTGCGTCAGGTGATTGACAAAAATACTAACTAATCCATCTACTAGCAGGGAAACGCATGCATTACTTCACAGGGCATAGCATAACTGCTGAAACCCAGTCGTAACGGGTGAGTAGGTTGACGATACAGCTATTAGCGCTCAGATCTATCACTGTGCCTATGTAACATCAACAGAAGTGCTGCTGTTGCATTTTCCGCTTAAAAGTTTATCTTTCTCTTCACAGATTCGTACTACGAGGATGACCTATCCATGTTCAAGTTTCATGATGATGTGGAACCAGTCATAGATCATTTAGATAGGAGCGGCTACAAGCTGAGGATGAAACGTGTACCTGAAGCACAACAAATGATCTCACCACGACACGAAGACGATGCACCTCTGCAAAAGAAACCACCTCCAGAGCTCTACTATTTTCAAACAGCGGCAGCAGGCAAAGATCCAGAGCGAGTGGACAGTTTCGTTCGTATTGCGGATGCACTCAAGCAGAAAGCAAGGCATTCGAATAGTAAGTCTTAAAATACACATAGAGCACATTGCATTTATCAGAGCACCAAGGTTCTCTAAGCAATTCTGCAAATGACACGTAAGTGAAACATTAACAAGGTTCGAAGAAGAGTAAGCACCGTAACGCCATCCTCTTTTTGCCTATCAACTTTCGATGGCACAATTTCCATAACTCCCACAACTAAACTTTAGCTAGCTTTGAGGATCTCGGCTTTAAGAGTCTATCTGACACAATAATGCCTCAAAAATCATCGCAAAGGAATACATAACGGAGAATATAATATGACGAAAACGAGTATCTTATCACATGACCAGTGAAGATCATAAGCACATAACTGAAGAACGCAAGCAAATTGATGAACAAAATTCCAAGAACATGGAAAGATGTCAGTTTCCAGCTTGGGGACAAAAGCTTACTGCCGTACATGCCTCGCTATGTCATAAAAACACATGCCTCATTATATCATAAAAATTGAGAGTGAGAAACCCTGGACACGTCAAATAGACACAATATGAAACTGAAAGTGCTCAGATCTAGACAGAGATTTTCTGGTGCTACTTTCAATTTCAATTTTCTGTTTAGATTGTCTGAACACCCTCGAAGTGAAGAAAATAGTGAACTACTACAACATGTTGTTCGATCTGAATCTTGATGCTGATCGACTAGACAACATCTTGCTTCACCATGCGGATAATGGAGACGTGCACATCTCGCACATCATCGATGCATTGGGAACATTGGTCTGAAGAGCTTTTCAGAATCCAGCAGGTAAAGAGAGTCACTGGTGAAATGAAAATCGGGAGTGGAAACAGAAGCCTTAGTACAAAAAGTGGTTGGGCACCAAAATCAACAGGCATTTGGGATAATGAAACAAATGCTATAAAAGTGCTACACGGCAATGGCTGATGTCATTGAACTACCTGCAAGCAGCAAAATTCTGGTAGAACCAAAAAGACGAAGTATTGTATATGAAGTGCATGAAGAGAAATATTTGAATAACTTTGATATTTTTGTTAAAGAGCGGCTTTTCATTGGATTTTCACGAAATATGCTCCCTCTGCATTTGCTACTGTAAATTAGATAAAACTTAAAACATGAAACAGGACTCTCAAGTGAAGTACTGTTGCTTTTAAGTTTCACACTAAAATCTATGAAAAGTAATAAACAAATCTTGAAATACTTCCAATACCACCTAAAGAGGCCAGTTTGGGAAAAAATAGTCTCACCCACCGTGAACAAGAGTTTTAACAGAATATTTTTATCTCTAAATTTTGTGCTAAAAATACACAAAAAAGAATGTGATAAAAAGTTCTATTCCAGAACCCCTGAAGTGGCCATAATTTGGCAAAAAAAAAAAGAAGAAAAAAGACCATGCGAAGGCCGAAATGAAAGCGATTCCGGACATAAAAGATGACATAAGACTGCTACTGCTGTAAACTTATCAACCACTTTTCCATAGAACAAAATTTTTTAGTCCGTACAAGTTGCGTGACAAGATTCGCATGCAACTGTCGCAAATCCTCCATAACACAGTTCCATTAGAGTTTTGGTGACAATAAATGCGACAAGAAAATACGAAATAATCTTCTTGTTTCTTGTACAACGTCTTTCCACTAGTGTGACAGCAATCACAGAATTGCTCAGATCGTGTTCAGCACAGACTCATAACGACATTAGAAAAGCTGCCCCTATCAAGCCAAGGACATTTTTGCAGAGCATCATCATGCAATGCATTGTGGGATGGAAAGAAAATAATTTTGATACCGAAAGAGCAGGTGAAATTGTCTACTGACAGCAAAGTTGAGAATAACGCAAAGTCATTTGCTTTTATCACTGCATCATTAGCTAGAACTCTAAACATGCCGATTCCGCCACTTTCGCATGTCGAATGACATAGAATTTTTGGGCAACACATTTTAAGCCCGTTTTTTTGTGACTTTTCACGATCTTTTATACTAAATACCACAGCATAATTCTGAGTTTCCGTCTGTAAGTTGATTTTGCAAAGCGAGGGGATTTGGGGAGGGTTTTGTTTCCAAAAATGCGAAAAAATCTCCATCACATCTTTCACTTAAATCTCAGGCAGTACCTTGAGCATACCTTCTGAAATGACCATTTAAGTTCTATTGCAATCCAAGGAGACTAATTCAAAAGATGTACGAGTTTTGTGAGCAACGAAGAATGACGAAAATGTGTACCTCACAAACTTTACACTGAGCCACCTAACAGGTACTTTCGGGAGGGTGCCGAAATCCGCCCCCAGCCCCCCTCCAGGTAGTAAAGTCCTGCGAGCACAGAGATAAGAATCCTGACTAGGTCTGACTAATAACAATACTCCAATTCGCTCTTTGTTCGAGAAGAATGGAGCTCGCGCTAGTCAGATTTTGCTCTGTGTGCTCGACTTTTGCTTGTTGTCAGTTTTCGCAATCTTTTCCGACTAACTTCAAAGGATGCCTATGTGTTACCCTTGAGCAGTACTTACTAGACTCTGACTAGCAATGATAAAATCTCCTAGTTGGATATAGTAATGACTTTCATCTAAATTTTCCCATGAAGTGCGACTAGCTCTGCCTATCTCCGACAAGCGAAAGTCAGAGACCTGTGTGCGCAGGGCCTTCTTTGCGATTTCAAAACGCCAAATGCAAGAGGAATCAAAATACAACCACCAACAGCACGTCAAAAAAAAACATCAAAGAAGTGAACAGTCCCAGGATATAATGTAGTCCTTAGTGATGATATGTTCTGCGAGTGTGCAAGTAATTAATCAAAGAACTCCTTCCTAAAGAGATTACTTTTTTTTCATGTCTGAGTGATCTCCGTAGGAAGAAGTTTTTCGATTAATTGCATAATGAAGTCTTGTTTTCTTGTTGTATTGCGTAATCTTCGCAACTGAATTGGGCATTTAATGATACTCAAAGAGACATTTTCAAATACAACAAGAGAGGCCACTGGCATCATATCCGCAAAAGAAAAAAATAGCAAGTGTCTGTGATTACAAAATTGCTCATACTGGCAATTTGCGGTCGCGGACTAAACTCTACACCCTTCATCCTCTTCATTATCTTAAAAAGTAAAAAGAAAAAGCGTCATCCAAAAGCAAGTCTATCACACATCAAGCACACTTGTACGCCTTAGCCAAAACATGATTTTTCAGAAATCACATATAGTGATATTTCGCTTGTGGCGTGCGTTGTGGCAAAAATGCACATGCTTTGCAATACATTTTGACCGTCGCAGTTTTTGAGCAACAAGTTCGACACTAACAATCCTCAGGTGCTTGAACTTCTACATGACTTACATCACATCAAGAGCGTTTCATCAATACCAAATTTAGCATTAAAAACCCCAAATTTGTAACGGTCAATACAGAAACGTGCTAGCACGGCACGGCAATCCAGCGACTGCCGTTGGATTCGACCAGGTGTGTCTTTTTATCAAGGAGCTAGAGCAATCAATCTCCGGAAAGTCGATTTCTCACCAAAACAGCAACGTGATTGAAAGGTTGTTTTATCTCAATAATTAAAATTGTTCCAATACCATTATCGCCATAAGTTGATGAGTAGCTGAAAGACTGAGGAATTGACTTATCGAGACCCACTTGCATTTCAAAATCGACTTCTTGAGGATAATAAACAAATACAACAGTAGCTGCACCAACCTTAAATCGCACATATCCAAATCCTTTTCCAAGTCCAGACTGTTTATCTCGAATCAGGCGAATATCCTCCACACTCCCACACGAACAGAAGTGAGATCGAACTTCATCCTCTTTCGCAGCTAAGGGGAGAAAAATGTAGATCGAACTATACAGGGAGAGAAGCAGTACCAAGAAGAACAGACCACTATAATATATTCGACAACTCTTTCTCCTAGCCACTAACCAGAACTATACAATCTGCAGTGCATTGACAGAGTATTGACAATATATCCATGCGCCATTTGATAGCCCAAAGGTTTTTCTGAAGCCCACATAATTTGATGGTTTGAAGGCAACAGACAAGCTATTTATTCCGATTTAGACGAACATGGCTTGTCAGGTGATGATAGCGCAGGGTGTTAAGAGAGTAATAGCTTGTTTCTACGACATTGACACAAATCGATGAAAATACAAGGAATCTAAAAAGCTGTGGTCAGACCTTTAAAAGTTTTGATCGCATTTTTGTTTTAACCTAAAAATGACACTAACATTACTGCAATCCATGTAATAGCCGTGTTCAGAAATGCACCTACCAGGTAGAATGCTTCATGACTAAAAAGATCATACTACTTGGGTATAACGTAATAGCATAAGCACCTAACTCAAAACAGGAAACATGAAAAAAGACAACTGGTCGAATTAACTTCGCAAATAAAGACAAGTACACAGTAGTCACACAAAACATATATCGGAACAGCTGCAGTCAGAGGCAAGTTGGGAAAGTTCCCCCAAACTATGCCAAACATTTTCAGAACACACTGAGACATGCCGATACGCAAACAAGTATGGCCATATGAAGGGCCACAAACCAGACATAAGCCGTAAGATTCACATAACACCTTGCAAAAAACTGATAAAGCGTTCTGAAAATATAGTGAAAAAACCCAGAAAAAAAGCCCTACCCCCATGCTCAACAACTAGTCCCAAGACAGAATGCATAGGTCATAACATACGTTATGCTGCTCCTAAAAAAATTCAGACCAAAAATGACAAAAAACAGATGCACTGTTTATGACATATTTGGAAAAAAACCTGGAAAATAGCAAATTTCAGATGCAAATTCCAACCCGCAAGCCGACCGAGATTTCCCCAGACATGGCACATGGTTCATAACATACACAAAGTGGCCCTAGGAATTGCGCCAAAAACAAAAAAAGGATGAACCGTTCGTGACGTAATTGGAACAAACCATGAACATAGCCAACTTCGGTCATACATTGCCACTTGCAAGCCCAACGAGTATTCTCCAAAACAGGGCAGATGATTCATGACATACACAGAGTTACCCCAAAGAATCAGACCAAAAGACAGAAATCAGATGAACCGCTTTTTACCTATTTGTATAAAAACCAAGAAAAGTGCCATTTTTGAATGTAAATTAATTGCCAGAAAGCTTCAAACAGGATTCACATTTAAAGACTGCTAGGCTTGATCAAAATTGGTTCGCGGAGCGCAGGAAAACATGGCTACCCGACTTTGAAAACAATTTCCACAACAGAGGATTGATCCACTTTCAACACCCTGATTTCACTCTTTCGAAGCTTAATATTTATTTCAATGTTCTTGTTATGTGAGCCCGCATGAATATGCACCAGAAGGTTGCCATTCGCAAGCAGGTGCGCTTAATTGCTTCTCATCCCCCAAAATGCGATATGGTGACACCAGATGTAAGCAAACCATACTCTGTTTTGCTTTCATCTCTGCCACCCAGCAGCAACAAGTAGAATAATCAGGTGAGACTATGAAAGCAGGGCTCTGGTCAAGTCCAGCAGTCTTGAATGTAGACAGACGAATTCGACTAGAATACTAACAGACAGACGGCAATACTTTACTACTTAATCTCAGAGTATTGTGTTCTTTCCTCAACCAAATATATCCAAGACACATCTACTGACAAGACACCTCTTATGAAACTGCTTTACAAACAAAGACAAGGTTGATACTACGCATACCACACAAAATTCTTTGACAAATCCCACTGAAAAATCTGCCAGCCCAAAATCAGAATCTAACGGGGATGCCAGGTCCTAGGAATAATTATCCACATTTTCTACGTAGTTGTAGAAAAATTACCCCAAAACTGACAATTAACTGTCAGGAGAGGAGAAATGCTACTTGCCCCCACACGGTGCATGGGCCGCGAAGACGGGGGAACAGGGGCGCCATGCCCCCTCCCCCCACTTTTTTGCAAAGTAAAATTTTTTACTATTATGACTACTATGGAATGTTACCAAAAAGCATCCGAACTATGATCTGCCCCACCCCCAATTTTAAATTACGCTCTGCGGCCCATGCGGTATCTGTTAATTAAAGTTCTACCATCAAGCCATTATGTTGTTCGTAGTAGACCAGCAATCAGCTATACTGTCTTTCATTATCTTACTGACCTATCTCATCTTCACTTCTCCTAGGATATATATTCATAAGTCTATCAAATTAACAACAACAAATTAACTAACTCAACTAATCACTTGATTAATATTGTGTGACTGTGGACCATATGCATGGCATCCATTCCCGAATCTTGACAAAACATATCCAGCATATTTCCAAGAAAACGAGATCAGATGTCTTTCACAATGTGTCCTTAGTGATAGACCACCACCAGGTGTTTTCTATCTTCCTGAACAATCTTTATCAAAGCTTTTTGAGCCACTCCCATTCCGATGAAAAGATTGAGCAACTATGATTTTCTGGGTACTAACGTGATGTCTCAATGTAAGTCTCAATGTGTGTGATAGAGAATATTTTGCATCTCCCTGGTGCATCCATTTTAGCATACTCTTTTTGTCTACAATGTCTAGAACCTGTCTTGTACGAAAATAAACTAGTTCATCAGTAACTCATTTTATGCTTTTTAAGCATCGTAAGACTTCGAAGTTGGAAAATTCATTCAAAGTTCTATTTCAGTTAGCCCGATGCAGAAAAGTGTTAAAAAAACGTGTAAACAGCAAGTGAAGAAATCATTTAGCTCCTATTTACACAATAGTAGAACACATTTACCAGGAATCAATAAATGAGGCTATGCTGTACTGAAAATAGCATTCCAAGCCTTTAAGTATCAATAACAAAAAGAAAGAAGATCTGGGAAGCGTTACTCACAGAACGGCAGGTTTCCAATGAACACAGATCGCTTGTGGTCATGCTGAAAGAAATGCCATCATTGATAGATGAGAACAAAGCAGATAGAACAACAACAACAAAAAGAAAAAAATGGTTCAAAAACTGATTTCTTCAAAAAACACACTAAGATGCAACAGAGACAAAAATGTAGCATTCCTCAAAGCAGCATCTGCTCGTATCCTGATTCAAACGAGATTTGCACATGAAATACACTAGTACAGCACAGCACAATACCATAAGAATGGCAGCATACCACTTTGCTTTTCTTTGGGGCACACGAATCGACTCGTATGTGAAATCCAGATACTTCAAGACCGTTGCTGTTGGTCAGAGAGTAAGCAGAAGTTTGGTGAGGAGCAATTACACACGCCACAACACAGACAGTAGTCACACAATGCAGTATGATGGCTCCAGTGAAACACCAAATAGCATAGTAACTAAATTACAGCAACCGAAAGTAATGCCAACCATAGCCCTATATGCATTGGTAGAGCATGAATACGTCCAGAACAAGATACAAACTAGAGAATAGACACAGACACAAGCGGCAAAAGAAATTACATACAAAAAAAAACACAATAGTCAAGTTAAACAATCTTTTGACAAAATTTAGGTTTCATAAAATGAACATGACACTTGCCTTAACTGATTGACCCGACTCTTTCAACAAAGTAGAACGGCTGACTAAAGTTTGCTTTATGCTTGAGGTAACTGCTCTCTAGTATGATTCCTTTCCAACACAATAAGCAAAATGCTTATCACGGGTTGCTGTACTGTTAGGAACACGCAGATTAACCCTATTCCGTATGGCAGGTTGATTCCGGCCCCCTCGAGTTTTCGAAAGATTTCTCAAAAATAGCAAAAGCCTAGGACTTACTTTTTAGGCTTCTAGTTATAGGAGTTTACGCATATTCTGGCCAAATTCGGTGCAATTAGGTTCACCTGTTCACGAGATACCAGCCTTTTGTCCCGTGACGTGGCTAATTTTCTGCATTTTGAACTTATAAACTCCCTGAAATAGCTGAAAATGAAGAAGTTTAGGGACTTTGAGCCTATTTTTAGTGGTTTAGGTCCCACGGGAGTGTAACTCAAGCAAAATCGCATGGAAATAATTAATTATGCAAATTTTTTAAATTTGGCATAATTAGTCACCCACTCCTAATCATGATGATGAGTCACTGAATAATTAATGAAGCTGCGTACATTATGATGACGTCAAATTGTTTATTACATGTTGGTCTATCACCATACCAAGTTTGGTGGTTATAGCTGTAGCCAATCAACCCCCCCCCCCTATATGTACAAAGACCAAAATGACCCAACTGAATAGGGTTAAAATTGAGCCTAATGGCTCTGTATATGTGCAAATGTACCTGTGCCATCTAAATCATCCCCTAGCAAAATACAAGCAATTAGGTTTCAGACATGGAACCCCCCAACAAATTCTGAGCCAGAAAATTTTCACTTTTGAATTTAACAGTTAAGAATTCAACGTTTGACACTAACCAGTAACTATAGAAGCAGAGGTTCCTCGCAGCGAGCCAAAATTCCGGCTACAGCTGGAAAAGTTCAATGCCTGAGGTTTGCAGCCAGGCTTCAATTATGACACAGAATTTCCAACAACAGAAATTGTCAAATCAAAAATCTGCTATGTGGCTACCAAAATCACTATCAAAATTCTTTGCAGGAAAACTTATGAGGTTATTTACCATGAACGTGATTGGACAGTATATTGCTAGAACGAATTTGATCAGATGTTATAGCCACATGGCTTTATTTCATTGAAATGTATGGCAACAAGCATGACAGTAGGCATTACTTGTGAGTGAGTCCATTGAATGATATCAATATAGAACAGTAGCTATGAAAGATCCATACAAAGAACACAGGGTGACAGGCTTCCATTCAAGCATTTTCTCCAGGGCCCCATTTAAAGAAAAATTGAGTTTTTTAATCAATTTGGTCAAGATTAGCAGTCCTCAATATGACTGAAACGTTGGCTGGTTGAAGTGAGTTGCTTTTTGCCACGATTGTGCTCATCAATATAGTTTTTTAAAGTCAAAGACGCCTCCATAAAGTTTTAATTAGTACCCGATATATCTAGGAGGGGCTTTACAAGATTGAGTTTCTGGGGTACTGTAAATGGACTCCAGATAGTCCTTGGATGAATCACTTCATGTGAATCTAAGAAACAAAGAATACAGTTTTTTACAATCCATTGCGCTGTTTCTTTCTCTCTATGCGATGATGAGAGACTTGGAGACACATAAAAACACAACACACATACTTAAGGCAAGAAATTTTTTTGGGAAGAACTTTTCACGGAAGAAATTCTTGCAAATCAAGTATTTTACACATGTTTTGCAGAAGAAATTTTTGCAAAAGGAATTTTCATAAATTGAATCAAAAAAAAATAATTGATCATCAATTTTAGCAAACTCCCTATTTGTGATCAATTTTGTGGAAGAAAACTTCACGAATTAACTGCTTTATCTTAAATTTCTTCTCACAAAAATTTCTCCCCTTAAGGTATACATGAGATCACATAATAACAAATAAGGGAATCTAATCAAAAGAAAACTTACCATTCTAAAGCTTTACCCACAGATTCCAAATTCTTAAAAACGATGTAAGCATTCATTGAATTTCGTTCTGGATGGAACTCTTTCCTAAAGAACAATCAGATTTTGTGATCTACTGTACATTATCGAAATTATCACTTTACCAGTGAGGGATGCGCAAACTTCCAGGAGTCCCAGAAATGATAAGAGCCAAAAAAGTTTTTTTTTTTAGAAAACCAGTTGCACTTCTATGACTCACAAGGGTATCCTACTTCCAAGTGGGCAAATATAACATGTAGGTTTAGCTATACAACTTTCACCAAAAGCGTTTAAAATTTCAGGCCAAAGCTTTGCTCAAAGGAAAGGTTTGGTCAAAAATAACATTTTAATAGGTGATAGAGCACAAGAAAACATAGCATTCAGTTTCTATTTCGTAGCAAAAGCTTAATGTAGTTCTGCAGATACTCAGTCCCAAAGACCAACAGCTACCATTTTGCCACTAATTATGCATGATTTCACTGAGTTACAACTCAAACTATCTCACTTTCAATGCAAAATACTCAACATTTAGTTGTTGCAGAGGATTGACTCTCCCACTTTAGCACCCAGGTAGATAATCCATAAGAGATCCTTTTGAGAAAACAATTTATTAAGCTTATGTGTTACGAACAAAATAGCAATGCATAGCAACGGACTCCGATGACATCATGAAAAATCAAGGTGGTAGCCGTCACCTGTCAAAATTTCATTTTTGATCAAATCATTCCATTAATACCAAACACTGGTTTATGGACATAGTCTAGATGACTGTGATACAATTGAGTCTTCAAAGAAAAGTTAACTTTCAGTTTATTGTGCTATTTAGATCTACAGCAATATGTTTAATTCTTTTCGAAGCATATCCAATGTTTTAAGCATGCCCAATTTCTGCTGTTGTTTTGTATAATATATATTGATAAATATGAATTATTTTCGAGCTTTGCAAGTGTGATAGTAGCGATTTTTCAAGGCTAAAATTGAACCTCAAAGCTGAACATTTTCTTCCTTATATGAGAATGTAGAGAGTGAAGTGAAATACCATGAACGGTCTGTCAACATGACTCAGACAACTGCTAAAAATGCCGGGCAAAGCCTATAAATTGATAAAATCAAATTTATCTCAGCCATAAAACGGAAAACATCTTATATAGCACGAAAATCGAAAGAGATCTGTATTAGCACAATCATTCCTACTTTATCAATGCCACTTTCTTTGGTGTCTTGGCATCTACTGTGGGCTGGAAAATTAATGATGTATGGAACATTAGGCAAAAGATAATTACACAGGGCAATGAGAAGTAATGAGGAAAAGTTAAAACAATTCCAGTTTAATTTTAAAGCAACTAGACCTAACTTAGTTCTTTTATAAGCAGAACCTCCACAACATTCAAACAATTTTGAATTTAATGCAAACAAACTTTCACGGCTGGAAAGGCTACAGCAAATTTGATAGCTGGCAAACTTCCATGGCCGAGCTAGCCACACAAAGAAGCAACAAAACACTTAAGTGCAAACGAAAATAAAATAACAATCAGCACATGGTGGAGAGTAAAAAGTGCAGAAAAAAATCTACATTCGTTTTCCAAGTAATTGAATAATAACCTTGTACAGAAACTAAATAAGTTCACAATACCAGAGGTCTACCACAGAGGAAGAATTTGTTATAAATACTGAAAAATCTACAAAACTGGGATAATAGTCAGTTCGCCTTTAAATTTCTTTGTCCTCCTACAGAGAAACAATTCATATCAATTTTATTCCCCTGAAATTTTCGGTGGTTTATTTGGAATCACAGTCAGCAGCAAGAACCAAAGTACGAAGTGAAGTATAACCATTTTGAATTCACAATTCAAAAATAGAATGTTCAATATTGATACAAAATTATATTTCATGCCTATTTAAGGATCTTGATTCTGGTCAGTATAAAATGGTAATATATTATAAATCAACTTTACAGCACTTACACAAATAGAGATAAATACGATACGCATGACCATGTCGTCAAAAAGATTCCTAAAAAACATTTTGCTTTGAATTTTGAACACTATCTAAAAATGCCTTTTGTGCCAAAGGATAGCATGCTGCCTTGCAAGCCATGCAAATTTGAAATTTCCATATAAGTAGACACGAGTATCAATCTTATGGCAGCACAAAATCCGATCACATAGGGCCACCAAGCACTGGTTGTTCGGAGAAGTTGGTCTGTGATAGAGAGGAAAGAAACACTATGTGGCTCAGGTTAGCAGTTACTTTTCTTTTCTCCAGTGCACAGGCTCCACAACGCAAGGTACCAGGGTTTTATCCAGCCAGAAATGATGTCCGGTACACAGACGTCAAAACTCAATTTAATTGAGTTTTTAAGGTGATCTGAAGCCCTTTTTTGCTCATGCTTATTGAACTTCGTCTCAATTTTGCATGAGTAACATCATCTTTCAGAGTACAGGTCATTGTATACAAACATAATTCCATTCTTAGACGAACTAGGAAGCACTATCTATTTATCTCACAATTTAAAGCTGCTCTGTCAATGAGGTAAAAACTCAATTTGGAGTAAGAAACAGACGTAAATAAAAATGGTTGCATAAAACCCTGGGTACCACACAGAAACTTTGAATTGGCATTTTCATTTACACACACCATGCAATAAGATATGGAGTCGAATCAGGAGAAAATATCTTAAACTAATTGTCGCCCGCATTAAAAGAGAAAATATATGTCATCCAGTCTAGACTCAATTGGCCATTCAACGATTACCAGAATTTCTTTCAAAACTCCTACTTTCTGAGGCTTAAAGGGAACCCAAGGAAATTTTTCAAGTGTCTCTAAAGTAACTGTTAGGAACATGAAAATGATGTAGAAAATGGAGTTTCTGTCATCTCATCAATTCCTATGAATTTCAGGGGTATTTTTATGTTCAGCTTTGCACCCTCACCGAAAGTTGTGACCTATATTCATAGCATGAAAATCCATTCAGCATGGAAGTAATTAACTGGTTAAGTGATTCTAATGAGCAAAGATTTTTTGATCTGCAGTCGCATTCAGTGATGTAAAATTGTGGTTTGTCTCCGCTGCTGTGATGAATTCCTAGTTGAAAAAGAGCAATTTTCTCGAGTACAAATCATTAAAGAGAAGAAATATTACTGCCATTTTACATCTTTTTGTGGGCTTATTTAGATGGGATTAGGTCTTCTATATACCTCTGGTTCCCTTTGAGCTAGAATACTTCCAGTGAGTAATAACATACCTACGGCAAACTAGCAAAACAAATGAATCCCTCCCCCCCTCAAAAAAAAAAGAAATAGAAAATGTGGGATGTAGTCAATGCACTTAACCACAGAGTTTTCAGGGTAAATGTATAAGTTGCTGTCACAAAAGATTTATCCCTCACACGAATAGGAAAAAGGTAACTCCATTACATAGGCTCATTTGTGGGTCTTCAAGGGCAAAAATCTGAAAAAAGCCTCACTCATAGATAGAGGCCCCTCAATTTGTAAAACACAAAACGATCAAGAGAAAGGTCCTACTAAATAATAAAAAAAACTACAGGTATAACATTTCACTCGAATTTAACTTACAACAGATCTGATGCGAATGGTCTCGATCTCACCATACTTTTTAAAGAGCTTCTTCACATCCTGGAAACAAATGCAAGATGCCAGCAGTGTGTGTAAAATAAGCAAAACATTATAAGTGAATACTGGGATATTAGTTGGCGATAGACCTTCGTAATGCTACATTGACTATCAGAAAATGCAGAATAAATTGTTTTTATGGTTAACGGCGTTAACGTCTTGGTGGGCTCTGCGTAACACTCTATAGCATCCACAATGATACACCTAACATTAGCAGCAGATTTTATGTCTAGCCTGAAGCTAGGCAAAATGCTTACACGAACTTAATATCCACAGTATCCAGAGCCAATAGTGCTTAAAGACAGTTACACCGGAATCTTGCCTTTTACATGTGAGAGATGCATGGTAGGAATGTAATTATGCACAGGGGAAACTACAGTCAATTTTTGAGGAGCAATCGTAGAACTCTTTTTAGAGATTAGTGATCTTAAGAAGATTAGATTTGTGGCAGAAATCTATCATGCAAGTAGACTCTAACTCCTGGCAGACAAAGCTCCCTTGCAAAGTCATCCTTCAATAACAAATGCAGATGAACCCTCCATCAAAATGAAAAAACATGCTAATAAGGAATCTATGAGAAACTGCAGACCCTAAGTCAGAAAAATGGACTACCTAACATGAGACACCTTATTAGCAAGAGATTATATGCGCCAAAGCGAAAAAACAAAAAAAAAACAATGATAATGAATGATATGTATATACTTGCATGTGCTATGAGACAAAAAAGTTATACCTTACGACTCAAACTAGTAGATAAGTTTCCAATAAAAAGTGTTCTGGCGAGGCGGTCATGGTCTTCAGGTAGTTTCTTTCTTTTAGTGCTTTTAGTGCCATCTTTCGTATTTTTTATTGTCTCTGCTTGTGTACTTGATGACCTAAAAACATATCCAAGCATTCAATGTCAGTAACATGACAGATACAAGGATGCAGCCTGGCCATTTTCAAAAGAGAGTGCTAGCCTTATAAAAATTATTTTTAGAACTTGCGAAAAAGGGTCTGGCAGAAAGTTGTGCAAGTTGAGCACATGTACCATTTGTTGACAGCTTCATGAGCCATAGACAGCAGGGAATCTGGGCGTGTTAATAAAATTTGGTTTCACAGGCAGCTTTCACAGGGATGCCGTAGGACTTTCTACAAGGAAAGAAAGTCATCTCTTAGGTATAAATCTGAAGCCAGAAGCATCTATGCTATGCTATCTATGCTATTCAATTAAAGACTGTTAAGGCCAGAGCTAATAATAGCCCATGTACAAACAACAAACACAACCATCTCCAAAATCAAAGCAATCCACAGCTAAAACTTTTATCAACCTGAGATGAATACTTCCTAACAAGCAGTGAACTGCATCTACCCGTTCTTTCATGGACAGTTGCATAAGCATAAAATCAAACGATGACAGGTGCATATCAAACAGGAACCACTTTATTTGATGTGCATCTGTTTCACAAGTTTGCTTTAGTAACATTTTGTCAACATTGCTGCCAAATCTGTTGAAATGGACTGCTAATATAAGTGACTGTGAGAGAGAAATTTACGCAAAACATTGCCAAAATGAACAAGTCACAGAATTATTTGACTTACGGAAATTAAATTGAGAATCTTTGAGGGAAATCAAAGAAAAAATAAGATTGACACAAGTGCTCTTAAAATATTATGAAAAAAACTTGAAAATTGCCATTATTGGCATAAATTGACACCCGCATGCTGAACAACATATTCCCAAAATATAAAGCAAGTTTCATAACATAGGTTATGCTGCCCAAAATATCCACACCAGAAATGACAAAAAAGGGATGGACCTTTCTTGACATATTCAGAAAAATTTTGGAATTTGGTTGTAAAATACCACCTGCAAGCTTAACGAGATCTTCCTCAGACATAGCACATGGTCCATAGCATGCGCAGACTTGCCCCTAAGAATCACATAAAAAAGACAAAAAAACTGATGTCCGTTTGTGGGTGGAATAAAACCTCACCATAGCTTATTTCGAATGTAAATCATCATTCACAAGTCTGTCAAGATTTTCCTGAGACATGGTATATGGTTCATGACATACCGTAATTATCTGAAAGAGCGCCTTGATTTTAATGACCGACTCCCTCAAATGAGCGCCCCTCTTGACAACTGACAAATTTAATGAGCACCCTGGCTTAAATGAGCGCCCCCCTCAAACCAGGAAGGGGGTGCTCATTTGGAAACTTGTAATGTACGATGAGCATAGGCGCTCACTTAGATAGTTTGTAACAATGAAGAACATAAGAAGAATTATCTTCATCAGATAGTCTTTTTTACTTCTTGCAATAAGGGAGTTTACTAAAACGGAACAAGAATGAAGAAGGGGATATGGACATATGGACTGGCTTTAGCCAGTGTATTTTGTTTTGTCTGTTAACTATTACTAGTACCTATTTTGCATTTTTGTAATGACTGCCCCGGCCTGAATGAGCGCCCCCTCTGAAAGGTAGAAAATTAAATGAGCGCCCGGCGCTCATTCAGATAATTACGGTACACAGAGTTGTCTCAGAGAATCACACGAAAAATGAAAAACATTCGATGAACAGTTTTTGACACAGGAACAAGCCCTGAAAATCACCACTTTTGGGTGTAAATCGCCACCCACAAGACAGACGAGAGTTTTCCCAGAATTTTTCTGTGACCCTTTTGGCAAGAAATACTGAAGGTGCCATGACCACTGCAGTAAGTGGCAACATTGTAAATTTCACAACTGCCTGACTGGAAGGGAACCACAGGTACATAAGTGCATGCATTATGGTGCGTCAAAACATAATTTTGGGAAGCAATGGAGATTAACATAGCAGGCTCAGGCCAAAAGACAGTCCGGTCGTCTGCGCTCATTTTGGGGAATTTTTTCTAGTTCCATTTTCATGAGAGAATGTATAAAAATGCAACAAAAAGTATGTAGGGCAAATTCCGTAGTGGCCTATTGCAACGAAAAGTGCCCATCTGCCAGAAGCAAGTGCCCTTTCCACAGGCAAAATTGTTCTTTTGCAGTTAATCAAGGGCACATAGTATCGGATCACACTTTATTTCTTTCCAAGTGTGGCCACGTTAACCCAAGTTAGCACAGGAGTAAATGGTATGGTCAAATACGTTGTCACTTTTGTGACACTTAAGTTCCAGTGGGTCGAGGGGGAGATGAGCAAAACATTAGACTTGCATCATGACCAACATAACATAAAGTTGAAGGCTACATGATGGACTGACAAATACTCCAGAGAGTGAAAGCACTCTCCCCCTCTTGACAGGGTTACGTTTATCTGTTGTTGAAAGGGACAGGAGTCAAAACCCAACAGAAAATCAAAGAGTAGGTTGCCCTGACATTGGTTCAGTGAATAAGAACATAGTTACATACAGTCATAACAGAACGCAGCTAGATGCGAGGGACAAAACCAGACTGCAGGATCAACAGGAACACTATCACCTGGGCGCTGGGACGTGAGAAACCGGCTGTGGCTTAAAACATGTTTTATGGGCCTAACACTCAGCTCTACCCAGATGGTATGCTAACCCTGAAGTCAATTGCTGCATCCTCACTGGATGAAATTAACACATAGAAACACACACACGCATACAAAAACACATACTCACAGGGCAAAATAAAACGAGAAAAATTATTAAAAAATACAATTAAATTCTTATTAAAACTCTAACATAAAAAAAAAATACAAAAAAAAGAAAATTGGCCAGAAAAAATGATTATAAAATTAATTCCTATGCACATCTTTCAGAGACTGGACACCTTGAAGTTGTCATTATCTATTTTTGGAAGTTGTCCTTATAAGCATTGTTAGGCATTGTTTTTCTGTGTTCACGGATTATCATAGCTGAGGAGGCACACAATCTAAAACCACTAGTTTTTGACATTTGCATAAATAGCTTGATATCAATCAAACTATTACATATCCAGTGAGTTCGAGAATCAAATCACTTAACTTCAATTCAAATTTACAAGAGATATTGGAAAAATGAATAACCACAAGCTTTGCAAATATTTGAAGTAGCATAAAGTTGCCATGAGTGTAATGTGCCTTGAATGGCTGGGTGGTGTTTGTAGATCATATCCGTGTTTAAATAAGGTGTCAATTTTAGTAGTAAATTTATCTGTTGGTATTTGCAATGGATCAGGTGGGTTGAATCATTAACAACTATTTGGAAGACAGAAGAGTATTGTGGCATGACTGTTTCATAGCATTTTATGGCACTGGGAAAGAAAATAAATTTGATCCAATGTTTATTAGGCCATTCTGTTCAACAAGAAAACGTATTGACAGCTTTCGTGTGTACAGTCATTTGAGGCTTCTCAACTTTACTATGCCATAAACGAGTAATTTTCAAAATTTGCAAACCATTTTACCAAAACAATCTGAGATCATTGATTCTACGAACATACTTTTACACTATTCTACGAACATTTTTCAACATTTTTGAGCTATTCCACAACATTTTTCAATGTTTCCACGCCATTACGTGAACATTTTTTAATGTTTCTGTGCTATTCTACAAACTTTTTCATGTTTCCACGCTAGTTCATGAACATTTTTTTATGCTTCTGCACTATTCTCCGAGTATGTTTTCACGTTACTATACTATTCTACGAACTTTTTGCAATGATTAAAAGCTATTCTACAAACATTTTGCAATGTTTCTGAGCTATTCTACGAGTAGTTTTCGACGTTTCTACACTGTTCTACGAGTATTTTCAATGCTTTGACACAATTCTACTCATATTTTTCAATGTTTCCACGCTATTTCATGAACATTTTTTATGCTTCTGCACTATTCTACGAGTATTTTTCCACATTACTACACTGTTCTACGAACTTTACGCAGTGATTATAAGCTATTCTACAAACATTTTTCCATGTTTCTAAGCTATTCTACGAGTAGTTTTCGATGTTTCTACACTGTTCTACGAGTATTTTCAATGCTTTCACGCAATTCTACCCATATTTTTCGATGTTTCCAAGCTGTTCTTCCAGTATTTTTCAATGTTTCTACGCTATTCTATGAACATTTTTCAGATTTTGGCACTATTATACGAGTTTTCTACAAGTACTCTACGATTCTACGATCTATGACTCTGTATGTTTCTGTCCAAAAACAATGGGAGGGACACTGCTAGACGACAATGCTAGCTTCGTTGTACTCGGTCGGCAGTTAAATGTCCTCATTCTTCCCTGGCATGAATTTGAGGATTAAAGGGAAGGAGTGTAGACAAGTGAAAGTACATAACCTACACCTGGGTTCTTTCTAAATCTTTAGCTGTGTTTCCTCCATAACAAGGTATTGCAGCCGGTTTGTCATATATAACAGGAAGCCAGCAAGAAAAGATGAACCCTTAAAAGGCTGATCCCACTTTTCACACACATTAGCTTCACTATGTGTGCAGATTATCACAAATACACACACAAGTTTTTTTTTAATGAGAGACCTGCAATAGCTTGTTGTGATTTTGTTTTCAACATAAAGGAAGTCGGCAATCTGACAGATCAAACACGTGATATGTCTGATTTTACAGAATAACATAGCTCTTGGATGCATCCAACGCTGGAAATGAAGGAAGCACAAAACACTAGGTATATAGGAGTTCAATACCCCCAGAATGTCAAGCAAAGCTTACCGCTCTCCCCCTACTGTCACCACTATTGCCAGGGAATAACTCTGACGAAGAAAGGATAGGAAGCATAACAAAATGGGACCATGTTATACTTGAAAAATAACATAAACTAAAGATAGCTTTGAGGACAAGTAAGGCTGTAGTGCAAAGCAATCACTAAAACCAATGGCAACCGCTAATAGCAGCTTAAATTTGCAGCAAAAATTTGCAAGGAAAAAACACATGCAAACCTGCGTGCAGAATCAATATGGGGACACTAAAGGACTGGAACATAATTGCCTACAACAGCGACAAAGTGCAGCCGACCATGTGATAAGTTGCCATGACATTACGTAAAAAGTGTCTGGAAATTTGTAGTTCTTGACAACGAAAAGAACATATAAAACCTACCAAGTTTATGCATGTCTCAAGTTGGATTGAAAAAAGGAAAACATACACAAATGGGAAAAAGGGTAGGCATACCTATGAGCAGCACCAGTGGCTTCCCTCCAAACCTCATCATCTTCACTGATCTGACCTTCATCTTCGGAGTCAGCTGTAAAAAAAAATATAATATTATATCATCTCATATGTACTCAATGAAGTTAACCACAGAGTTTTCAGAGTTAAGGTACAGGTTGTTGGTGGCCGTTTAGATTTACCTATGGCACCCAGTCGAAAATCCCCGGAAGTTCTGAAATTTTGCGAAAATTTAGGTGGCTTCTAGACTAGTGAGTCTCTCTCTCTGATACTACGGACCATAGTTAAAAATGAAGTATAATAGCCAACAACCACAGCCCGCTCGAAGAAAACAGAGAGAGAGACTAGTGAATCTTGGCAATCATAGCAATCTGACTCTTGCACATTAGTTTGCA
>JAOBRC010817558.1:0-17028 GCA_027575255.1 Scolionema suvaense | reverse complement strand
CGGTGTATCAAGCTCAACGGCGGTCACCATATTTCTTCCCTGCTCTCTGCAACGAGAGACAAAACACGTTAGCACATTAATAGGTATGGATTGTCCTGTAAACCAATGACAGCGCTACATGTTGTACGTATTGTCTTATAAACCAATGAAAACACAGCAAGCTGCTGAGGAAACAATGCCATGAATTTGCCAGGGCATCGCATCAATTACCTATGCCCCTCATCTCGTACTTTTCTTTTGCATCTGTGTATAAAATTTTAAATTAAAAGTAGCTAGATATATGAACCTTGCAGCCCAACTAAAAAAACCTTCCCAGAAATATATGATTTACGGAAATTGTTCCGTGCAGCGCTTAACCTAATGTGCCTTACTGACCCCCGTTTCTGAATAGTAAGAAATCATCCTGAACTATCTGCGGAACTAGTTCCTGGAAAATTTGGTCGCTGTAGTTGCGAACGAAGAAATGCTGGAGAAACAAACATGTCGCCGATTTGTATTTTATGTGCTACGTCGGCACCAAAGAATTAAATTTGATACGCAGAACAAAGCGAAATCGATGATGTTTTTAATATGAGGAAATCTATTTGAGTAACTTTCGTAGAACTCCTGCGCAGGGTGGAAGATTGACTCAACCGAGTCTCGCTTATATCACGCAATCGAACAACCTGAATCAGCAACACAATTAGAGAAAGAAGCGAGACTCGAAAGATTTAGTTCCTAAAATAGAAACTCTCGCACCTGACCGGCCAGAACTGGAATCAAATCACTTGTTCGCAGGCAAGCCTATTGTTTTCTGGGCAATATCAGAAATACGCGTGACTGCCCGCGCATTAGTAAGGGGGTTTGCATACTGACTGAAGTGCATTACATGGATAGAGCTGCTGCTTTAGTTTGTTTGCTATTGCTAAATCAATGGAACAGTGGTTTACAAAGATTAAAAGATCAAGAGATCTTCAACTTTTTAGCTAACATCTAGTTTATCATTATTAGTAGAGGTTGACTGAATTTTCTCTTGTTATATAGCTTGCTGCTTATTTGGCATCATTACTCTGACAATATTGGTGGAAGACTGACGAATTATTAGCCTATCTATTCACATCTTTGCTTGTTGTTGTCACCTAAAAATTAGGTGCCAAGGTGCAAATTCTCTATATTGCAGTACACAAGCACATTTAATTATATGAGTCAGTACAACAGCTTCACAACAGAATCTCACACTAAGTGTGTTTCTTAGCGTTCTTAGCGTTCAATTTTGGCATTTTTCAGCCTACTATTGCTTGTAAAGCTGTTGTCTACTTGAAAAAAAAGAAAAGAAGCTTGTGCATTGGAATTGATTTAACTGACTGCGGTCGAAGTGTAAAATGTTAGCTTCTCTGTGTGCTTTGATTCACAAAAAATTCGGGATGAACCACATGTGTTGACTTACAGATTTGATGGAATAATTTAATCATAGCGTCTTTGTGACATTGATATATCCAATAGAAGAACACTAATTGAAATTAATCTCATAATCTTCGGTTACAAATTCAACATAGTCATATTTTAGTACTTGAGTACTACATAACATGGGTATATTTCAGTTGATAATTCAATGTTTTCTTAAGTGGATAACTCCAACAATCGCAACAGCCGCGTAGACTAGAAAAGTATCTCTTTTCTGTCCTCTCTCCTTACTGATAGAGTACATGCCTCTGAAATAATTTTGTGGTCTTGTAGTTAATTTGCAGATTCATGCGTTCGGGAAAATGATAGGACTAAGATAGAGAGTAGGATCAGGGAGATTTATCAAGTCTGCAGCCGGACAATTCCAGATAGAACTTACCAATACAGACAACGTCTCGCCCGATCGATAATTTGTCAACAATTTATGACGAACTAAAACTGATTTTTTTTCAGGAATTGTCTCTTGTAGTTCAACAGCAAACCTACTCCTTCGTTCGTATTGTGTCTGGTGTGCATTGTTCTCCTAGTTGGCCGACACGGTTGTATAACTTGACTGATGATGTCGGCAGTACCAGTTGAGTTATTCGCGGAGTTATCTCTGTGTAATCCGCACTTAAGACTAACAAATTTGATATTCATTAACTTGAAGTACGCAGTATTCTTTTCAAACATAGACCATCAAGCAAACCTTTTTTCTTGTTCCGTTTGCATTCACCAACATCATGCCGAAATATATCATGAAAATTGTTGACTTCTGTACTGTAGACTGGCTAGCAATACTGCGATACTGGGTGAACTGCTTAACACAATCAAACTCAGAAACTGAAATATGTTCGTAAGTCTAATATTCGATAGTCGGAAGATATTATTCCTACTGGTTTTATGATGATTTCAACGTTTCTCCCTCTGTACTACTTTCGTTGATTCTGAATGGGTTTCATTCCAAATTGTCAATCATGCAGAAGTGAAATTGCTTTGCACTACAAGACGTTTCAGACGCTGCCGAAAGCATTTTCTCTTAGTCGGCATGAAAGTGATATGCACTTAGAAATGGCACATATGTCTATCACGCACACACTAGGGAAGTTAAAAACAAATTCCTTGCACAAGACACAAAATAATGTAATAGGAATAGTTGTCACTAACATTTAGTGTCATGTTAACTTTGGGAAAACATAAGACTGTGCGGCTACTTAATTAAAAAGTGATGTGATGGCAAAGAACAATCAAAAGCTCCACGCTGCCAGAGACCAAGCAAGGATTGTTCCCATTCGAAGCTAGGTGGTGTGCATTGCGAGTATGCGCAGTATCTACGCAGTGAACAATGATTAGGTTTGATCAGACATCCATGGCTTGGTCAATCAACAATATCAAAAATGCCCATTTGGGCATTTTAAAATCGTTGGGCCAATCCTCCTCGCTCTTCATGATAATTAGGTCTTGTGTTATTTCAAGGGCATTATAATTATCCTCGACCTCTAAAGAAGCGAGATAATTCACATATTGACGAAAACTACTCTCTGGGTCTCTATGAGGAGTGGGGAAGCGGACTATACTAACTGCCCACACGTCCTGAGCTCAGTGATCAATTCTTCTATCTGCTTAAAAATTTATGGCCGGGTATGCCTTTGTACCCAGTCCATGATTCCCTAGGTCAAGGGTCACCGACGGAGTCGTAACGAGCTTTTTCCAAGACTTCAATCAGTTCTTCGAGATGTCGTACACATGGTACTGATGAACCTGAGCAACCACAGCATGACGGTCGAAATTTGGATAAGGGTTAGGCTTACAATTTTATCGCACACTCTTATTAGGAAGAAAGCCACAGATGGACTCGATGAAGAGCTTGCTTCTCTAAGATCGCAAACACAGTTATTGTATTCGCTGAAGCAATGCTTCCATGCCACGGCATTGTGGTCCTCGCCAGTTGAAAACGTCCAGGAAGTTATGGCTTGATGGCAAAGTGAGGGAGTGCCACTCTTCTCTGTGGGATAAAAGCTAATCTCCGAATGCAACCTACTCGCCTCTTGTTACTCACTCAGAAGCCAGTGACATGTGCAGTAATTAATGCTTGTAAACCTCGAGCCCTTACTAGACTACGACCTGCCACTGCAGTACAAGTTTCCAATTCTGGCCCATGCGTCGATCGTCCGGTAATGCACCAAAGACATCTACGCCGGCTGCACTGAGCTGGGCTCTACTTCAATCACAGCAACAACGCACGTTGGTGGGGGTCAATTGAAAATGCCTGCGCTAGGTGGCCTCTGCACACCGACTCAATGCAATGATGACCAGTGAATGAATTTCCTCGCAAGAGGGAGGTATTCGTGTGTGTACGAGGGGGGGGGGAGAGGAGGATAAAGCAGCAGATTATTCTGCCAACTTACCAAATCTACCTCCCCTTCATTCTTGAAGGAGCAGGTTGGATTCTAAGCAGTCTAACTACGAGAGTAGAAGTCCTCAGGGTGCAGTGCGGATGGATAAACCTTGTGTAGGAGGAAATATGATAAAACAAATTTAGCTCCAAGGTAACCAGGCATAAGGAAGGAGGGTCATAAAGCATAGTGAGCCTTAGCATACCTCAAAATTTCCGGATGGGTTTGCTTGGGCCATGTCCATGGTTGTGAAGTAGGGAGTTCCAAAAATCATATACAGTGATCTGAGAGCCTCATGCCCAGGTTTGCGACCGTGATCGATTGGGGACAAGTCGACACTTAGACAGGATAACACCTAGTGCGAGTTTTGTGAATACTATACCTTTCTAAAGGTAATTACCTTCAACGTGACGCAGTCACTCTTTTTGCACTGTAGAAGTATGCTCCCTGTGGCCGCTGTTGGGACAGGGTTACTTTGGAGTGCAACTTGAGAGAATCATCGTCACCTTCCATGTCAACTGGGAGAGACAGCAAGGGAAAGTGCTGGGGAACTTGAAGCAAACTGGTATCCAGATCATGAAGCTTCCTGGCCTATGTCTAGTACGTCTATAGTTAGCTGAAAGCATCAAGCTGAAAGATTGCTCTGCTTCACATCAGCTAAAACGCACATTGGTTGTATCTATGAAAGGAAAATCTGAGTTTATTGAACAGGTTTTGAGGTACGACTGATCATTCAACATGGATGCTTGAGGTTACAACACGTGCAAAATAGTTGATTTGAAAGGCTACGATAGACATATACTTTAGATTTACTATAGAATGTGAGTCCTCCCAGGCAGAAACCAACAGATACGGTCCTGGGAATAGTTGTCACTACATGCTATGTGGGCTGATGCAATTCAAGGCAAAAGAAACTGACCACATTTATGCATCAATACAGTGCACCATGTACCGCACACGAGTAGTGAACTGTCATTTATTCTAAGGATTCCTCGGCTTGTTTCGCGTTGCCTATTTACTGTCTTCATTGCGTAACGATCATGTTCAAATTTAAGCATAACAATGGTGTCGTTTGTTTTTTCATCAATTGGATAAGAATGAAACTCCAATGTTTCGTGGTTGAAATAACAATGGGTCCTGTTCTTTTTGCATTAGTAATCTACTGGAGCTTAGCAAAAAATGTTTCGAGCAGCCAAGAGTTCACAAATTCACCGAGTTGATTGGTAAAATCAACTAGTTCTGCATTCGTAATCGCTTGACTGCATGTATCGCTTGATTATTACCCCAGTTGATGAGTGCTGTGTGTTGCTGAACGTCATGACCTGCGAATAACAGTGCACTTGATGGCTGATTTTGTAAAGTTACACACAAGAAAGTTATTGGAATGTGTGAATTGCTCGAGCCTGCAGGGAGAAGGTTTCCGAAATGTGAAGTGAATCTCATTTTAATTTCTACCTCTATGACATTTGTCTGAACCTCCATAGATGAACAGGGAATTAATACTTGATTTGTGTTAAACAAAACATGTATCTTTAGCATGTTATTTTAACTTCTGTTCATCTGCAAGACATCCTAAGGACTGATGTGCTGGAATAGCCAGATAGGTTTTCTGGATAAAATACTTAGTTCATTTGTCGTCATTTATAGTTTTATACATCCATAATTGGTGTTAAGGGCATGCATTCTCAATTGATATTGTACTACTTAAGCATGTGTTCTCTTTAGCCTAAATTCCATGGTTTGGTTATGGGATAATTGAATCACAAAATTGTACAAATTACGGTGTACAACGATTTTGTCATGGATCTTAAAAGGAGTGAATTAAAGCTTCTTGATTTATTCTGGGTTAATAAGCTGTATTGATAAAATCATTTGACTTTTGGTGACTTTAGTACTAAGTTTCTCATAAAAGATTGCATATCGTCACCAGTCAAGAAAATCGGTAGATACACCCCTGGGCAAGTGGAATTCGAACGCGATATATAAAACTCCTATATATTGGTAATTTATCTAGTTTTGGCTCAATAGAAAGTTAACTGTGTTATTAAAACTTGCAAAGATATATTCGTGAAACGTGTGCTCACTTCTTTCTAAGTGTCATCATACTTCTCTCGAAAGGATGCCATACCAAATGGTCTAAAACCTGGTATTATGAAACTGTATTTCGGTACTAAGGCACGAATTTCGGTACATTGCGGTACATTTCAGTAATTTCTATCCATGTCCATTGAAAGTCACTGAAAGTACCGTTAAGTACCGATTATCAACGGTACAATTCGGTACAATTCGGTACTTTTCGGTGCTTTGGTTTAGTAGCATGGAAGTGCTGGAAAGTACCGATTAGTACCGATCGCAGACGGTACTTTTCAGTACTTCGCGGTACTCTGCAGGAGCTCTGCTGAGCTTCACTTCAAGTACCACGAAGTACCGATAAGTACCTTTCGCAAGCAGTAATATTCGGTACTTTTCGGTACATTCTAAACGTCAACAGTGGGTGCCACAGAGTACCGATAAGTACCGATCGCAAGCGGTACTATTCGGTACTTTTCAATATATTCTAGATGACAATCGTAAATACCTCAGAGTACCGATTGCACGCAGCACTTTTCAGTAAATATCGGTACATTATATATAGAGATCTTGAGTAGCACAAAATAACGATAAGTAATAATTGAAAGCGACGGTTTCTGTACTTCTTGGTACAGTAGACGAGGCACGTGCTATGTGCTCTGAAAGTCACTGATGTGCCTGATTGCTAGTTTTCTTTTTTTTTGTTTCAACTGCGCAACTCGAGTACCGTGAACAGTCTCTTTTATTTTCAGAACTTGAACAAAAAAATTCGGAATTTGTGCCTCTATATTTGTGCACCTAGTGTCCTTTACCAGCATTTATATTGTGGGATACTTTGACTGTTTCACTTGCAGATATTACTTTTACCGATTTTACTTCCGTGATTTCGTAACCGTTTATGATGAAATTCAGCAATGGCAAACAAAAGAGGGTATTGGAATAAACTCGCAGCAAAAACATTTACTATTTTTTGCGATATTGCGCATTTGGGGTTTGAACATGATCTGGGCAAAGCAGAAAGGATAGTGTGAAAATGTGTTTTTACAATAACTTTGTGCGCAGCAATTGTGTGTTTTGTGTTGATCTCTTAACTATAGCTATACAATGAGGAACTTAACTTAGTTAATTAAATTACCGTCAGTTTTCTTTGGCTTTTTTTCTCCCCATGAGCGCAATAGCCATACATTGTATTCACATACTTGCTATAAAAATCACACTCGTATGCTATACAAGGCTTATCGAAGTTTAGGACGGTTTCCAATACTCAAAAAAGTTTGTTATAAGATATGTGCTCGGTACTGAAGCGTGTGTTCTTACATGTTTCTTGAACCCAAACGACGAAGTTAACAGTCAAAGTTTCTTAACTTTTGCACGACTTTAGTAGTGAATTTTTTAAAATGTTATTTAACCTCATTCAGCTCAGCCTATTTCAGGCCTCCTTTTTGCTCAGAGGAGGGTCAATATGAATTTGACTGGGACATCTTGTAGTCTACAAACATGGCATGATTATGGCAATATTCTTTATCTTTCAAGTTCACGTATAAAAACCATGCCTATTTCGTAAACAAAAATTAGCAGCAGGGTCACACATTGATCATACTTTTCATTGTTCTTTATTGTAAATTAAAAAATTTCTGTGAAATTAAGTCTTCGTTTTCAGACCATATAATAACTTTCTGACTGGCGAAGGTAAGCGTTGCTGTACTAAGTAGTAAAGTGAAATAGCTTTACTGCATTTCTAAAGACTTTCAACTCGGAGGTAGAAATAAAAAATTTCTCCACATGCCTTCAACCAAGGAATCCACTCGCTGAACGAAATGCCTATTTTAACATTCTTGCTATTGCAGTAAAAATGCATTTAAAACGAGTTTCGTAGATATAAACTGAAAGTCACAAAATTTCAGGTTTGCAGAATTTACTCTTTCTAAGATATTCAAAATAAATCAGACAAACCGCCTTACCCCGCCCCTCCCCCGCCCAACCCATCGGTGCTAAAATAGGATTAAGCTACAGTAAGTCGTGCGAACGCTATGCACCTAGTATACATAGGAAAATATTATCAGAACTTCAAAGAACGTAAAAGGTTACAAAAAGGCTCACGAGAAGTTTTATTAATATATTTTGGGACACTGGACTGGAGTAGCAAATTTTCTTCAGCTTCTCGTAAACTGGTTTTCTTTTAAAAGAAAATGCGTGTCTAAGCTATACTCAATCTCCCAGAAAAGAGACATCATTTTGTCCCGTTCTCTGACTAAAAATTACTTCATAATTTTTGACAGAAAAAGACGCTAATAAATTTTAATCAAGACAGTTTATACGTGATGTTAAAATATTCAAACAAAGAAATTCTTAGGCTAGAATTTTACACCCTCTTCTTGTCTTTTTTCCGTATATAAAAATTTGAGCAGTCTCAATGGGCCATTTTTGTGAACTTTTGCAACAATTTAACTCGTTTTCGTTTAAAAAGATTTTAAACCTGTTTAGCATCCTGTAACCACTTCTGGAGTGTAGAAGCATTTTTCAACTTTTCAGAGTAGGCTGTTTTCCACTGGTGACATTTGACAATTTCCCCCGCAATAGCAAGGACCAGAAAGTCTGATATTAAAAGGGTGAAGCATAACATTTTCTGTTTTCTTCATTGGATACATGCAATACCAAATTTCAATGTGAATGAAAATCATCTCCAGCTACCAATATTGCTCCTCCAAAGTAGCGAAAAGTACCGCTTGTATTCAGTACTATTCGGTACTTAGTAATCATCAATGTTTCGTTTTAGAAAGTATTAAAAAGTACCGAAATGTACCGTTTATAATCGGTACATTATGGTACTTTGCAGTACTTGACGTGGCGATAAGCATAGTGCAGCGAACGTACCGAAAAGTACCGAATAGTACCGCTTGCGATCGGTACTTATCGGTACTTTGTGGTACTTGAAGTGAAGCTCGGCAAAACACATCTAGAGTACCGTGAAGTACCGAAAAGTACCGTCTACAAATGGTACTAATCGGTATTTCCCAATACTTCCATGTTACTAAACCCCTTGCTAAACCGAAGTACCGAAAAGTACCGAATTATACCGTTGATAATCGGTACTTAACGGTACTTTCAGTGACTTTCAATGGACATGGATAGAAATTACCGAAATGTACTGCAATGTACCGAAATTCGTGCCATAGTACCGAAATACAGTTTCACAGTGGTTTACCCCTAAGGTAATTAATTTTTGTGGAATTAATTTTTGCGAATTTGTGTACTTTTCGCAAAAATTAGTTCCACAAAACGTTTCAAATCTGCCATTCGCAAAAGTTAGTTCCCCAAAAGCAATCAAAAGTCAGAAAAACAAAAAACGAAGGAAAGGCAGGCAAATATGAACACTGTTTCAGGTCTTTCATGTTCACTAACGCCTGTCCTAACTACCCGATTCGCAAAAATCAATTCCGCAAATCCATGCGTGCATGTGATTCGCAAAAATTAGTTCCACAAAATATTTCGGATTGGCTCCCTCTGTCGCAAACTATAGTTCCGCAAAAATTAATTCCGCAAAAATTAATTACCTTAGGTTATAAATTTACCAATGCTGATTGCCTGTAATGCTAGTTGCTGATTGAAATGCTAGTTGCATTGGAGAAACCTGCAGGCATTTATCTACAAAGATTGATTATCACCTTGGTAAGGATAATGCATCCAACATTCTGAAACACTTGGAGCAGGGCAATTGTAAGCAATTCTGTCATCACTTTCCTTTCTGTCTTAGATTCCGCCAAAACCGACTTTTAGAGAAAGCTGGAGGAAGCTATGCAAATACAGTGGCAACAGTGGAATTTGAAAAAGCAAGTCAAGCACTTAGCTGTTTCAATCTCAGTCTAAACATTGTCTGTGCACAGCTATCCCTTTGCTTCTTCGCCTTTTTTCGATCCTCACTATTTGTATTCCTGATATTTCTTCTTCATCTTTATCCATATTATCTTTCTTGTTTCGGCTATCACCTACTTACTTTCAGTGTATGTTAACTATTTCTCAACCTTTTCCTCTTGTATGTGAAGTGTTTTTAGCAAGTGATTTCCTTTGCAGCAAACCAGGAGATTTTATTGTAGAGTGTAAACTATAAGTGTTCTCCAGCTAACCCTATTTAGGGGGGGGGGGGGTCCGACAAACCCCCAACTATCTCCCGATCGGAAATCCCAAATGACATGAAATTTTGCATGGGTAATCCTTAGGCATTCAACTTTCCAGAAAACATCCACTAGATTCACTGTCTTCGCTTCCTGCCATCAGCGTGCTGTGCGAGCCTGCTCAAAATGCCTACCTTAAGGGAAGAAATTTTCGCGGGAAGAAAATTTCGCAGATTTCGCGGTTTTTGAGCAAATCCGTGAAATTAAATTCCGTTTTTTATCTCCGAAAATGCTCAACCACGAAAATTAATTCCCGCGAAATTTATCCATCATTGAACAGCGAAAATAAATTCCACAAAAATTATAGTAAAATTCCGAAAACCTTTAAAATAATGCATTCTTAAACATCTTAAATGCAAATCCTTTGTTTCCCTTTTCTTCAATTGTCCGTACCCTCTCCTCGTCCCTTCATCTCATTACTTGCTCCTCAATTACTAACCTGCTACGAAGGTAAAATGATCATACCGAAGGACTAATCAGATCTTGTATCACTTGTAGAGTTAAAAGTCGTTCTGAGGATTTACCGAAAATAAAGTTTTTGATAGCTTTTTCTAAGACTAAGAGTTTGTGGATCTGCACTGAAACTCTTGTTGTTTTTCTTTTTTAGTTTTCTGTTTTTATCTCTTTCCGCAATTGTGGTCGATGTCTTTCGGTACTTTTGTGCATATAGGGCTCTTTCTGCACGGCATGCAGACTACTATTCTTCTACCAGTATAGAGCCACACATAAGGGTCGTGAATTGTTTGGTGATATTAGAGTGTGTTTTGGTCGTGGAAGTGTTTCTAGGACATGGTACCGTCTATTTTTGGCTAAAAAATCATTTTTTACGAAGCATTTTGTCCAATATATAGTTCATGTTTACCCAAGTTTTGGTTTAAAATGCATAATGTCTACTTTTTCTTGCAGAGCTAAATTGCACTCAAAAATGGCTTTACCATCATGGTACGAGGTGGACCAAAAACACGAAATAACAATGGCATAATGAAGATACGTTTTTGTATTGTTGCTATCTTCAAGCATTGAATAGATCACAATATTAACAACGTTGAGAAAAGCACGAAAAAAGCGTTACACACATTTCGATTGTATAACAAGCCTAGGGTAACAGTTGAAACACCCTTAACAGCATTTTCCGAAACAGTTAAACCAAGGTGTTGAAATAGTTATTTTCATCAACCTTGCTCAAACGTAATGCCTCCCACTCACATATCAATACAATGTGTGCCCCTTGCCTTTTTTAATTGTTCCTCGATTGTGGGTCGCCAAAATTCAGTTCTTGACATAAAATCCAAATATATTTAGTCTACCTTAACGAAAGAAATTTTACAGGAATTAATTGTCACTGTTAAACTCTTGGGCCATTTGGCAGGAATTAAGTTTCAACGCCAAACAAGGCACTTCGCAAGAATAGATTTTTGCGGTTAAACTCCTGTCATACATTCTTGGAAACTTTTTTCCACGTAAAAATAACATTTTAGCGAGCAGAACTTATCAGCATAAGAGACAGTTGACCTTAGTTCAAAGCCAATATAGTTAAAGAATTCGAAGAATTAAAGAAAGGTTTTTGTAATTTTGCTGTATCTTTAGTTGAATTTATGTTCTCGGTTCGATGATGGATAAATTTCACGGTAATTAATTTTCGCGGTGCGAAAATTTCTTCCCTCGAGGTAGAGTGGATTACCAGTAAGCTCCGTCTTCTCAATATCTCTTTTGCATTCATCGCCGACGAAAAAAAAATTGTCAGTACCTGTCCAATCGCTCTCCTTGATGATGACGTCACGCGTGATGTGACATAGCTGCATGGGGACACTTCTTTGAGCCAAAATGTATCTCTATGATTTTAGGAAAAGCCACAGACAGAAATAGAGAGGAAATAGGCAGGGAAGTTGAAGAAGTTGTATCATGAATCGTAAAGCGAGTACATTATTGATGCTAGAATATTGGTATCAGCTAATTACCTTCTAATTATATTGTTTTTGCCTTTACGCACATTTTGAGCACCTCAATTTGAACGAGCCTTAGCTGGTACGTAGTTTTCATCAAATTTCAGTCTGAGATGTTGCTCAGTACATTAACGCATAATTTGACATCCTCAGTCGGGGCTAATTTGGAGGGATCAACGGACACAACAGGAAACGAGCTAAAAAAGAGAAATCACTGCATGGGAAGTTTGGCATTCTAGAAGCTCCTAAATTTAATCGCAGTTAGACCAAAAATAGTACAACAAATGTCAAAACTAGTACATTCCGAAAATCACCTTCATCTGGAAAAGAATTTCGTAAAATAATTTTATTGTCCGAATAAATCCTAACTTCAGGTATGCTGATCATATAATAGTTTTGTTTGTTTTTTTTGGCAAATTGAAGTTAAAAGGGTTTGACCAGGCTCTGAATTTTCAGGTGGATAACGATATTCAAGAATTGAGCATCAAGATAAAGATATTTTTCGTTTGGTAGAGCCTATCGCCGAAATACGTAAGATTTAGAGTCCTCCGGGTGGGAATACTGTTACCTTGCATAAATAATCTTCAAAATATTAATGTCACCAATTCTATCGGATCCTGACCCTTTAAAGGAAGGGCGACGTCAAAGATGGAATTGTAGTTGGCGACAGAGCACATCAAAACATAAAACTTGGCGTTAATTTCATGGCCAAAGCTTGAGCAGTTTTGGAGATATCAAAGCTTAGTAGGTACCATCTTGATTTTGATGATATCATTGATGTACTGTTGCTAAGCATTACCATTTCCTTAGTAACACATTACCTATATTTAAATTGTATATTTTCTCAAACAGACCTTTGACGTATTATCCAGCTTTATGATAAAATGAAAGAAAAGATACTCCAAAGCAATTTAAATTGAGTATTTTAGGTACAAAGTTTGGATAATTTGAGTGGTACACAAGTGACATCATGGGCTCGATATCTCCAAAACTACACAAGCTTTAGCCATGAAATAAAAACTAAATGTCATGTTTTGGTGTGCTCTATCCAGTGCTAAAATTTCTTTTTTGACGTTGCCCTTCCTTTAAAAACATGTGTGAGTTTATGTCTGATTACTCGCCTCGTCTCTTCGTAAACTGCTCTTTGTGAAATGTTACAAAAATGTGCCCTGTCATCCCATATAGACATGATGAAAGGCAACAAAAAATACGCAAGTACACGTGGTTCACGTCTGAGCCATAAAATTGCTCTTACGTATTTTTCCAATTTTCATCTGTGATTGTACTGAAATTGTGGTTTGAAGTGTGGTCATTCCTGACATAGATTTACTTTGTTCTTAAACGAATGATCAAAACAAAAAAGTTGTTTGTAGGTTTCCCCATACGGCCATAGCTTTATAACATAATTTGATAATCTTTTTCATAGAATGGTGGTGTTGTTCTTAACTTTGGCTTTGAAGCTCTGTCAGGATTTGTTCTTAGATTGTTCTCAATCTTTCGACAAATTTGGGATTCCTTCTCTTATAAACTTATTCGTATAAAATAATGTTTGTTTGTAGCAATTGTTTCCTATTTATCCAGGATCAGTCATCATTGTCGTAAGCTCGGCAGTTTTCAGTTTCAAATTTGTGATGTGCACTGTTTACGGTATTTTCTGCACGTGTAGTTGACATGCAGCTACACTGGCCTGAATATTAATTCTGTGTGTCAATAGATAAAGGCTTGGTTCAACAAATCATTCATTTGAGCAGCCACAATAAGATCAAGCACACGAGTCAGTAAAGATATCCATAATAGGAGTCGATCTCTGAAATCTCTGAGGACGCCCTTCACACCATAATCGAGTAAATCCTATCCCAGGAGATGACCCACAATGTAATGGGTGTTCGCTCGCTTTGTCAGCCTATCCAAATAAGGCTTGCACAGCGCTCTTATGAGACTTACATCATGCGCTGTTAAGGTCATACATGCGTGCTGCTTTCAAAGCAAGCTCGATGGGTGGATATAAGTTCTGTCAGAAATCAGTGTGCAGTTGAGGGCGTAGTGATCGAAGCATAAGGTGTGCAGATTGGTTATCAACAGACACTATCAATCATGGCTGAAGATGATGTTGCCGCTCTTGTCGTTGACAATGGATCAGGTAAATATGCCACTATAATATGACTTTGCATTCTGAACAAGAAACTCGTGTGCTTGCCAGCTCTTCAATTAGCTACAATCTTTTCTTACGAAAGAAATTTTGTGCTGTGGAAACATTAAAGATTGAGAATGCTCGAAACTCTTAATTTGGACCACGATCCTAAAACTTAAATTTAAAAAACCATTGAAACTTTAATCGTGTGATTGAGACTCATATATCTGAGACCATGAAATTGGGTCAACGTAAACGCAACTGCATGTCCTCTGGTGTAGATTGTTTTCTCATTTGGAAAGAAATAAGTGCTCAGATGCGATAGCCTAAACTAAACTGAGACTCCTGATGAAAATCATTATGCGATGTGAACATCAGCTCGAACAGGATTTTGTGATGACAAGTGAAATTCAAATGTCGATGGGACATGCTGATGGGAGAGGGCGTGCCCGCTAAAATTTTCTGAATATCCCTGTGCAGTGTTCATGTTAAATGCAAATCGTTTCCGTTCTTATACGCTATAAGAATAATAACATCGCGTGTTACAATTTCCGATTGATAGACATAGGCGGATCACTAACTTTTTAATTGTTTTTACATTCGATTTAAGGCGGTACCACATCCGCATGGTTTGCCTAGAATTAAGATTTTTCATCATGCAGTTTGTTTCACTGGATTTCTGTACGGTCAGGCTGCATTCAGGCTTTCGCCATTAATATCTCATCCACATGGTTATTAAGACCAGTTCTAAGGACTCGGATTCCTGAAGTGTTAACTTTTTGGAAAGGAAATTTAATCAAAAAGAATCATTTTAAGTTTCCTCGTTTATGCAAAATCTTAGAGAAAATAAGGTTTGCAATAGTCTTCCTTCACTGTCGCAAAAAAAGTCTTGTTTTTCGTGCTTTCTGTTTTGGGAAAACTTCCACTGTAATCTAACATCAAGTCCATGTACGCATGTTTGGCACTGATTTTTGTCCGCAGGCCTTCATTGGCGCATGTGTGGCCAGAAAATGTTGTGTGACTGCTGATCAAGCACGTATGATTTAGTACTGTTGAGGAATTTGATGATGAACCAATTAAGAAAACACAAACGCGTAAGTGAAAATGATTTTAAGAAAAGCACCCCACAAAATCTTAAGTCCAAGGCGAAATATTGAAACGATCAACTAAAACCAAATTTCTCGTGAACCCTTTTTTAATCTTAGGCTGCAACCAGTTTAACTTTATTTTCTTTATCCAGGAATGTGCAAAGCTGGATTCGCAGGTGATGATGCACCTCGCGCTGTGTTCCCTTCCATCGTTGGTCGCCCTCGTCATCAGGGTGTGATGGTTGGCATGGGCCAAAAAGATTCATACGTGGGTGATGAAGCTCAAAGCAAAAGAGGTATCCTCACTCTGAAGTATCCAATTGAGCATGGAATTGTTACCAATTGGGATGACATGGAAAAGGTATCTTCAGCAGATTAAACTTATCTTGAGGGTTTCTTGTTTTTCCCTTTAGGAAGTATTGCATTAACATATTGTCGTCATAAAAGTGAGACGATATTATCATTTCCTCCAGATCCGGTTCATTTCCCCACTGGTTCCTATATGCTACAGTCATGAACTCTTGACATCTGGCTTGACATACTAACATCACTCTTCCTTCTTGTGCTTTCTATGAGCCGCTTACTGCGATAGGGTCCTAACCCCATTACTACCGGGGTATTTGAGTTCCTAGTGCGATCAGGGGGACAGGGGCAGCTAAGTCACCTCCCCCCTCTCCTAAATCAAGAACGACATTAGGTAGAGTCTAGACTTGGTACAGTAGTAGCCTATTACCTTGGGATTTTAAAGACACTAGCAGAAATTTTCTGTGCATCATTTTTGGCGGACGTCATCATTTGTTGAACCATGCAAAAAATTGCCAAATTTCACTGATTTTCCAGATTTTTCGAAAAATCTTAAATATTTTCAATTTTTGTCAACTGAGATAATTCAAAACGGTTTCTTTGAGATAAGTCTGCCATTTCAACCACTTTAGTAAAAAATTGAGATTACACCACAAAGCTCTGGCTGTTTTTATAAAAAAAAAAACATTTCGGCAATTTCGCCACCTGCCATTCAGAGAGCCGCCATTATGGGTGATCTACGAATAAGGTGACAATTTTTTTACTTGTCGAACTATGCGCTACATAATTTCAGGAAAAGTCGAAATTCCAGCGAAAAAGCTGCATTCGCTCAGAACTTATGATAAAAAAACTGGTAGGGGGCGATATCGCCCACGACAGTAGAAATAGGTTTAAAAAAGAAACAGTAAGGTCAGGAAATGATAGACATAATCAACGAATGACCACAATTGCTTCAGCTGCATGCAATTTCGTATGGTGTTAATTATGAGAAGAAAATTCAAATAAGTTGACGCCTCTACCCTGTTTGTATTTAAGCATGAGTGTACATTAGCATGGACTTCATTTCAAATTTGAAAATCTTTTGGCAATATTCTCGCCTCTTTCCCTGACACAATACATAATGCTAAAAAGTTTTTAGTGGCTTAAACATATGAGAACGAAATCTGAAGTATATGAACACTGTTTTCATTGAGGATTTTGGTAAAAATTGGGTATTCTGAGTGATTTCATAGCGTAACGTGTTCTAGTGCAAAGTCAATTCGAAACCTAATTTTTCATTGCACCAGAGATTTGCACATGTTGACCAAGTGATTGCTTGACGAGTTCACTGATCGAACTGTGACCAATTCTCAACACTTTGTTGCAGATTTGGCATCATACTTTCTACAATGAGCTCCGAGTCGCTCCAGAGGAACACCCTGTCCTGCTGACTGAAGCTCCTCTCAACCCAAAAGCAAATCGTGAAAAGATGACACAGATCATGTTCGAAACCTTCAACTCGCC
>JAOBRC010816447.1:0-17043 GCA_027575255.1 Scolionema suvaense | reverse complement strand
CCTCAAATGAGCGCCCCCTCTGAAAGGTAGAAAATTAAATGAGCGCCCCGGCGCTCATTCAGATAATTACGGTATTTATGTACTATAGAACACGTTATATGTACCATTGCTACTCCTAACCTGAAAGGAGTAGACGGATTTTTCAAAGAATACTATTGTCACGTTGACCCCATTAAATTTGGGTATGAATAGATGCGTACATATTTACAACAAAATGGATATAAAATTTCCAATAAAACGCGCAAACAATAGTACTAACTCAACAATTGATGGGTCCGACCCCTAAGGAAAAGGTTTTCAGGCATTTCACAACAGCCAAATATAAAACCGTCACACTGCAACTGCATATAAAAAACAGAATTTGCAATTTTCTCAAACAGCTCCAAAGTCATGCCGTCAGACTGCATCAAGAGAAGAGAAAGAGAAACCTATCCCTGTATATTACCATACAGGGCTTCCCGTGAAGAATCGAAAAGAATCCAAAAAACAGCGAATCAAATTTCAAACACTGAAAACTGGACTGCAAAACTTTCATAGTAGAGGCAATAAAAAGTACCAGAATCGTTTTTAAAATAAGGAATCGTACCATGGTTCGAGAATATTTCCATTTTGTTAATTTTTGCAGAATTCTTAGAAGATTGATACAGGAGAACAGATTCCTCCAACAGAAATCGCCAGCTTCACCAGTTTTCTCCTAAAAGTCAACAAGATAAACAGAATCAGAATTCAGTGACGAATAACATCAACATAGTGGTAGATATCATCCACATGCAGAAATCTGCTGTTTTAATCCTAAGACTCTGCAACGTTTGAAAAATTGATCTATGAATTTTCGCCATTGTTGCAAACTTCAACAGGTTACAACATTTGAAACACTACTGCTAGATCACCAAACTTAGTGCCAATCGACGCATAATGTTCTTTAAAAAAATTTCTCGATCTTGACCTCTCAATTTCAACAGGTGGCTCGCTATGCCGCGCAAAACGAGACCCTATTGCCAGGACGGACATGTGAGTGTTTCGGGCTCAAAGAATTAAAAACAGATCCTTTATTCTTTGATACAAACTGCAGTAGTTCAATGCACGATATGAAATATCATCCCATAGTCTTATTCCTTCCCAATCCAAAAAGACGTATGCAGATGCCTATTGTGCGATGTCACACCAAATTTTCATATTAAATCAAAGTGAACCTTTTTTCACAGTCGTGTGAATTACCTTGACAGACTCCACAATCGACGACATCTTTCAATAAATGTTCTAAGACACGTGTCACAGTATAAATATAACGCATTTGCGGATCAAACTCGACTAGTGCGTCGTCCTCTAACATATCTGGAAAGTAGCAAATACTCACAGCATGAAAAATAAAACAAGTCCTACTCAATAGTTCACTGTGTTCCGTTTCTAAGGCCGGGGGTCCAATCGACCCAACCCCACATATTTTCTGAACCTGTGCAAAAACGAGGAAAAGAGGAACTAGTGACTTTTCCTACAAATTAACGGTTTTAATAGCCCGCTGTTGCTTTTTTGGTGGAAAACTCGACACGTCGATACCATGTCCGACAAAAAGTGCCGACATCGGCAAAATTTTTACGTCATCATGTGCAGAATATAATGGAGAATATGTGCGCATTTTTTATGGTTACAGGACCATTATTTACAAAATTACGGGTCTGGGCCCAACACGCTAAGTAGGGTTAATAAGAATGGGACTACACTAGTCTCGGAACAAACACGATGCATTAAACCAAGGACAGCGCAGATGCTGAAGAAAGTATTCGCAATAGCTTCTCCACTAAGTCGTCATAATATTTCATACCCAAATATTTCGGACATACAGTCCACAATCCATCATATTTTGCACAAGTTCCATACCGACATGCTTCCTAGCAGGCCCATTTAGTTTATTTAAGTCTTACACGAATATTTTGCAAATCAGGACAACAGAAAGTTCACTGTAATATTTTCAGACAATTTTGCCCATAAAACCCCCAAAAATGCGTCAAATTGAATAAAATTTGTTTTATTGAGTTAGTTTCAAGGTCTTACATTGTATTTTAAGGATTAAAACAATATTCAATCTGAAAAATTTGGATTTTCTTGAGTTTTCAATTTTCAGGAAGTTTCGACCCATATTTGGAAATTTGCTCAAATCACGTGACCCCTCGACCTAAAATTTGTCAAATTTGGTCAGAATACGTATTAATAAATTCTATAACATTAAAATATAGTGTAGTTTGCGAAACAGTCCCCAAAAATCTTTTCTCAGCGATATACGGCAGATACGGTTAAACCAAATCATCTTTTGGCGAACATTTTTTCGCACATGATGAACGCAATGAGCGGTCGCACTTAGATAAAAGTAGTACTTACAAGACTTTCAGCAGTTATTTCTTGATGTTCCTCTAACACACAGGCTGGGAAGTCAAGTTGAGGTATGCTAAAATATAAAGATAACAAACATATAAGATGCACTAGATTATGTTGAACAAATCATTAGAACTACTCTTTACTTGCCTACGAACTAACAACTACAAATCGGTACAGAGATTATGCATCGCACCAATGCCTCCAATCAGTATCAATGATTTTATCTTCGGATTTTCAAGTGATCATAGTAGAGCTTCAAGCGTCTTCAATAAAAACAAATCGAAGATGTAATCATTGCAGCGACTTTTGACAACAAACATTTACGGGACACTAGATCACGCTGAAAAAGTTGTTTGAATTCCTTTAATTTTATTTACTCACAAACTACTACAAATTGGTAGTGACCTAGAATAGTCGGCGATATTCACCCCCGATGGATGAGGCAAAATTGATACTAGTGCTCAGCAGCTTAACAGTTAACATAACATGCCTTTTTGACTACTCCAACATAACATAGCTATAGCCTCGGAATTCTCCTCCATAAATGAGGGGGAAACATCAAATTTTGGTCCCACAGGTGGTCTGGTTTGCAAATTACATACATTTGAAATTTGCAGACCAGCAATACAGATTTCCATAGGAACCAAAACAAAAAAAATTTAATTGGGCAAAATACGTTTGGCAACGGGAACCTCTGACAGAAAGTCAGATACTAATGGTGGAAACGTTGAATTTTTATGGCAGCGCGAGTGAAAAAACACTATTTCTTCCAAAATGTGGATTTTTTTGAGTCCCAAAAATGACAAAAATTTAGACTTTACGCCCGTTTTTTGGACCCCCCGCTGCATGAAATTTTTTCGAATCAGACATTCCCTGAAAGAGCTCATTGAAAGCAATCACTTAAGCCCAAAATCATTGAAAACTATTGAACAGAAGTGAAATCAGAGCCAAAAAAGAGAAAATTTGGCAAAAAACGATATAACCCCTGTAAGAAAATGACACCCCTGTTATAGGTACCACAACCAGATCTGCACCAAAAGATGCGCAAGTAAATTCTGTTAATACTTCCAAAAATTTGCAGCTATAGCTTCAGCTGTTTTTTCACAGCAAAAAATATTAGACTAGGGGGTGGAACCACTCCCCTTGTTACGTTAACCACTAACTGCCCGCATTTACAAGAATCAGGGCGACGTGAAATCACACTTGGTCGCGTTATTGGGGCATTTCACCCCAATGTAAAATTTAGATTGTGTTCTCATGTTACATTTCAACCCAGGTTGAAAACGAAACCCCCAATTATGGTGCATAGGCATGGAGATTATAATTGTTGGGCAAATTATAAACAATTCTTTTTTGGCACCCATTTCTTGTCATTCAAATTTGAACAAAGAAGAGAATACTGTCAGAACATGTCCACAAAATACTATCACCAGAAAAAGAACCATGCACAAAGGTAAATGTGCAGCTCGTCAGAAGCATAACAGAAACAGCATACATACACAATTTCAAACCTAAGAAAGCCGATGGTTGATATTCCCAGGATAAGACAATGAAAAAGTCAAGAGAAGCTCTCTCCACGTCAGCAAGTCTCAAGCAAAATTGTCTTTAGCTTACGATTCTTATGAGAACATAAAAAACACTTTTTATCTTGAGAGTCATCAAAGAAATGTTGATGCATAAGAAAGCAAATACCTGTTTTTAGCAGATACATAAGCTGCTATATTTTGATTGTAGAATTTCAGCACCAGTGGAATGCAGTTTGCAAAAACCAGATGTTGACTGACAAATTCGAACTAAACATAAAAATTGCGTTCAAGGAATGATAAGAAATCGATTCAAAAATGAACAATGTCATAATCAAGGGTCAACCAAAGGTAAACAAAACGTATACCAAGTGCTATAGTAAAATACCGACATCACAGCCAATCATAAACTAAACATAACATTATCTGAAGTTCAACCTGATAGCAACCCCGAGCAATTCGCATCATTGCATGTGGCTCTCAAACTTGAGAATCATCAAGTCACATGAGAAAAACAAGTCCTTCGACTTTCCCAAGTACAGCCACAAAAAAAGCAAAACAAAAAACAAACAAACAACAACAACAACAAAATACCCACAAATGACCATGCCCAAGCCAAGGTTGAAAGCCCTGAACGCAGCCATTTAATTTTCGACATAAAAGGACACTCCCAAGTTAAACCAATATTTTCAAATCTGGTTCCATCACTTTTTTTTCATCAAGAAAATGCGCTGGAAGCATGCAAAGGGTGGAAAGACTTACTTGATAGGACTGGTCCGCAAAAGAGGGAGTCCAAAAAGAAAGTACTAACTAAAACGTGAGCAAAGCAGAAAATACAGAACATGAAAACGCAGACCACGAAACCCGTATGAAACTATACCTGATAAATATGGTTTACTTTGAAATGTTTCAGCAGAAGCAAGATTATCACAGAAATTGCCTTCACCATTATCTCCTGAAATGAAACAAAATAACACATTGAATGAAATTGATCCAACGTTGCACTGAATAATAAAAATACAGCCCTGCCATCATGCACAGCAAGGAAAATAAGAAGTACTACCACAATCATGAATAAATGAAAATACAAACTAATTAAAACTGGACACAATTTAGTGACAATAGCAAACCTTGTGTCTGTTTACATCAATACCAAGTTGCATTGATTGAAGAACAGTCGTTCTAAACAGAAAACAGGAAATGTCACAAAGAAAATAGAATGCAAGAGTAGGTGCAAGAGACTACAAGCTGTTTATATAACAGCAAATCAACATGTATTTCTGTAGAAATTCTGATAAACAATATCAATAGGGCAGATGATGAAAATACTCATTTTCGAAGATCCTAAACTTATGACCGTAGGTTTCAAGTACTTAACCCTAGTTTTTAGCGTTACCGACGAAGGGTTAACTTCTAACCTTGCCCACATCTCACCAAATCTAGCATAGACCATTACAATCAAGCAACCTCTCTGTAATTGATCACATTATGAAAATACGTTCTAGTGCACACTGCAGAAGTATAGACACAAGTTTCCACGATGCTAGAATGCACCATTCAATGGAACTGATTTCTGAAAGCCTTTAAAATTTCCGAAACCGGAAATACAGGACGGGAGTACCCCCAAAAAGATGGCCATTGCAAATAGCATCTTTTTGCGGAAACCTTTCCAAGACAAAGTATTTCCAAAAGAACTTGCTCTGCGACAGCTAGTTAAATAAAGGTTTGAAAGATAAAATGATGCGATTATCTATCTATTTAGACAGCTAATAACATAGCTCATGTTTAAGTCTCAACCAATAGTGTAGATAGAGGGCTGAAAAAAACAAACGAACAAACAAGAAAGATACAACCACAGGCAGATCAGTAGAAACAAAACTTACGGCATTTCAGGGGGAAGAACATCAGTCATAACGTTGATGGATTCAGTTTTTGCTTTGACCGTCGGTGCCGATACTAGCAGAATCTTCAAAAGTGCAATCTACAAAAAAAATCAACACATTCATTACATATAGTAGGCACACAAATTTGATCTAAATCAAAAGAGTAGCTCGAATGACTTCATAAACGGTAAGAGAATAAAGAAAGATATGATACTGAACGTAACAGACACAAAGAGCGACAATAGGTCTTTTTTCGCCCCGCAAAAAGCTGCTCCGATTCTCAAGATCGAAATATTCAAGAATCACGTTTTCCGTGACGTCTTCAAAAAGCGTTAATTTTGCATCACTCAAGTTATAAAAATTAATGTAATTTTACAAGCAAGGTATTCATATTTATAAATTATACTGTATATTAGAGCATAATTTAACTTATATATCTTAATACAGAGGACAACTTAGCTATTGACAGTCACAAAGGCGTCATACGTGTACGTAGTTTGGAGAGCAGAAAAGCAGTGAAACCTCTATACTTTGATGGAAATTTCAAAAGTAATCACTTCCAGATATTTATGTGAAATAAAACCAAGTGGTCACTGGAGCCCCAGCTCAATGAATGCACGTAAAAACCATAGAGCTGTACCTTGCTGTAGATAAAATGCTAAACATTAGTCTAACTAACATTTCATTTTTGCAACACTATAGCTAGTCATCCTAGTCCATTAATTAAAAAATGGGGTTTGTAAATGTCAGAGGTCAGAGGTTGGAGCCAGGAAGGTCGGAGGGGTCCTCGGGTGCGGCAACTGGAAAGCCGTAAATGGCACGGAAATATTTTTTTTAGATTACCTTAAAGGAGTAAATATTTTCACGGTAACATGTTCTCCAGGTTTAAGTCTTTTTTTCAAATATTTTGCGGAAAACATAGGACAAGTTTTGAAGATTTTCTTGGCTTTATCTAACATTAAAAATTCGCTGAAACTTTCTGACAAAGAAATCGGTTATTACCGATAGGTATTATCAGAGAGAATTTTCAAATTGGTCATTTGCTAACAGCAATCGGGAAACTTTACTGCATTGATATAAATAGCCGTGATTAACTGCGCCCTATGCTAGTCTTTTCCTAGGTACGTGATAACTAACAAAAACCGAAAGGAAAATGAAGCTTTAGAAATGAAATATCAAGGTCTGCAATATAATATTTTCTTTTCTTCTGACAGTCGGGTGGTGTCTGCAAAGAATAAATAAAGGAAAGTTGGAATAAAAAAATACGAATGTCTATCATGAAAGACTAGGAAAAGAATGTGGTTCCAAATGTACGTAATAGTAATAATACGTTTTAATATTTTTTCTAGGCAAATACTTCCCTGAGCATATATATTTTAGGAAATTGCGCAACATCGCAAATGTCTGTCAGTTGCTAATGACAGAGCCTCATCATTTCCGTGTAAAATTCTTTTGAACACATTTTGCTATGATTGATATGCTAGCATTTGACGATTTCGTCAATATCAGTCACTTTAGTTTTCCACTAGCAGGGACTATTTTATAGCACCATGAAGTTCACAAAATTCGTCCGGTCTGTAATTTACAGACTTATCGGTAAAGTAATGTATAAATGCCCCACTTTTGACAGAGTGGTGAAATGGAAAATCAACACAGCGCTGACAAATACTTGGTCGCTATTTAGTACTTCCTGAAATAAGCTGTATCAGCCTGTGTTCATAGAATATGAAAATTTTGTTCGCAAAAGGAGCTTTTTATTAACTCTTATCCTCACCATGCCGTGAAGAAACGTCAGATCCAAACTATTTTAGATAAAGACATTTTGGACGAAAAAGGTCAGATCATGATACCGTCCCAATTTTTACCGTCGTCACGTTGTAGCACATCATCGTCCAATGTGTCTGCCGCATCCTCTGGATCTCGGTAATTCTCATATATCAAGTGTTGCAAATGCGATAGAATCTTCATCGTTTCTTCATCGCTTAATAAATTCACCAGCTCCTTGCTGAGGGAGAGTACCTCTGTATGATACTTCCATAAGAAATAAAATCCCACTTGTAGAAACGTCTGAAATTTGTCCAAAATTAAAGTAAAAAATTGTCTGAAAACGTTTTGTCTGAGAATATTTAATTCTAAATTTTATGCATTTATTCTACTTTATTGCGCCGAAAGCTGGGAGAACTTGAAAGCTGTGGAATGTACGTACGTAGCACTGAACTTTAACTGTACCCACTTAAGCATTATTTACTCCATAGAACTCCCAGAGGACACTAGAATGTTGACTAACATTTAACACATGCTGCTTCATCTTCATGCACCACTTGAAACTCCAACTAAAGTCACTCTCCCTCTCCTTTTTTTCGTATGTGTGTATATCTCTACTGAAAAATTGCCGTGCCAAAAGCCAGATGTAGAGTTGATGTGAAATAGATAACATGGTAATCGCGCAATTTACATGGTCGGAGGCTCTTCAAATTCAGCGCCGGGATGTGGGAGAACGGCAGGCTTACACGCAGGATATATATCAATTTGAGCACCTTTCAGAGAGTTTCCAACGTTACAATAAGATGCCTAGGTACTATATTTCAAGTGCAGTGGTACTGGCGTGTGATATTTTTTCGGATTTGAAACCAAATGTAAATACCTCCAGCCTCCAACCTCCAACCTCCGACATTTACTCACACTTGACTAATAATAAACTAAGGTTTTTGAGAAGTCCAAATTGATACTTACCATGTATTGGGGGAGATTTGGTAGTAATGCCTTGTACAAAATCTCGGCTTCTGTCACAGGCAGCTCATGCTTCCCCTGAAACAAGACAAGTTAAAGAAAACTCAAAAATCAAACTGGTAAAAAGTAATTTTCTCATCATATAGATAAGTAGCTTATTACCTATCCTGTGTACAAAAAGTTATAGAACATCTTTCATTACATATGACACATGATTCCCTAACATTGTTAAGATTTTCATAAAAAACCAGAGAAATAAGTGAGCAGATCTTCAAATATCTAAAAAAAAAAAGACAATTTCCTGGACATAACAAATAGACACACCTAAGCCCAACAAGAGTTTGCTCATGTATGCCACATGATCCATATGAGAACTACTTCTACTCCCCAGCTCAGAGCGACCCAGAAGTTTTCTAGGATATAGGAGATGGTTCACAATTGCTACTGAGATTTAAATCATTTAAATCTTCAGCGCCAAATCAAGAATAGTAGCGAGCATTCTGTCCTTCTCCAGCACCGTGCTATGTCATACGGGTAGGATTGTATTCACAGGCACCAGAGAGAGCAAGAGAGATGCTGATGTTGCGTCTGATAATGCTTTGGATGTTGCTGCCATATGCGAATTAGTTGAGTGCGGTGTGACGAAGGTTCAGGGGTTAGGGAAAAGAAAGACCAAACAAGTCTTAAACGAAGTGTGATGCAACAGATGCCCTTAAATGCATAGTATCATAAAGCTAACCATGGCTCCCGAAGATCATACCAAAAAACCATAAAAATGACCATCTTCCTCAAAAAATAGCCATGCCTAAGGCCAAGAGCTTTTTCAGATGTGTCACACGATCCTTAATATAGAAAAACCTTCCAACACAAATTAGCACAGATAAAACAAAAAATTAAAAAAGAAGGAGACAATTTGGGACATAAAGGGCCACGCTTAAGCTAACCAAGAGTTTTCCAAGGTAAGCAACATGGTCCGTATGGTAACTTCTACTGCTTTCCACATTCAAACCAAATATTACGAAAATAACGAACAGATCATCTACAATGGCTATTTTGGCATAAAACATGGCCACGTCCAGGGTGACCAGTTTTTTTCTAGGTATTGCAAATGGCTCGTTACATTGGCATAATTTCATTTGAGGATCCACACCATAGATCGGAAAGAAAAATAACAAATCGATCTTGAAATCCATAAATGACCATGTCCAAGACCAACAAGAGTTTTCCTAGATATAAAAAAATAACCATGTGATTAGAACTACTGCTCGTCAGCTTCACAACAAATATTTTGAAAAAATAACAACAGATTTCAACATACTTTTGAAAACCCACAAAACAATTTTCCACCTCCAGTGTGAACAAGAAAATCCCTGGATTTGATACATGGTAGCACGTCACATGAAAAGTACCAAAAATAATGAACATATCCAGACATATTCCGAAAAAAATTCGTAGAGTTTCACACCAAAAATTACACAGAAGTAATGCATATAGTTATGCAATATTCAAAAATACTTCAGAAAAACCCTAAAAATAGCCATTTTGGGCATAAATAACCAGTCAGTTGAGTTTGAATTATGAGTATAGATCTTGATTTCAGAAAAATCCATTGAGCGGTTATCCGGGAAAAAGATTTGGTCACTGACGGATGGACAGAAGGACAGAAGAAAGGAAGGACAGACAGACCCCAATTTATAGGACACTTCCACTAACGTGGGAGTCCAAAAATATTTTTGCCTGGGCTGGATTCAGTGAGCACAAGTAAGCAGCATCTGAAGACTGCACCGCAACGGTTTCTTTACCATGACAATTTGGGCCACATTAGAGATATAAAGTTATCAGAATTGTTCGACTGCGATAATGCGCTTGATTATACGTTTCTTGATGGCATAGCAACTAAAATGACCAGGGTAATAGTAGCATGAGTAGCGTTTCTCTTAAGATTCACACCAAAAGTTACGAAACACTAATGAAATATTCTTCAAACATTTCAAAAAGCCCAGTTTTAGACAAAAATTGCCACCCACAAGGCCATTAAAAGTTTTCGCAGATGTGGTCAACAATAATCACTGTCGATTCTAAGACTCATACCAAACCCTACAAAAAAACTAATGAATTAATCTTACTAATATTTAGGTAGATAAATAGCCCTTTTTGGCCATTTTTGATAGTAAAAACAGACACACCCAAGCCTGACGGGAGTTTTTCCTAGACATTTCCCATAACATTAGCTATATCGCCCCCAAGATTCTCACTAAAAATAACACGAAACTAGTGAAGTGCTCTTGAACAGGGAAACGAAAACGGCCATATTTGAGCGTTAATTGCACGAGTTTTCCCAGATATGACACATGGCCCCTAACATGAAGTTTCACACCAAAGACTACAAAAGCGTAATGATTGAATCTTGAGATATTTAAAAACAAGTTATAGAATAGCTTGACTTAGGCAAACTAAATTGAAAATCCGCAAGAAACCATAAAACTAAACTATTCGATGCCCTTTTATACACAAAACAACTATTTTCCGACAAAAATTGCCACACCCATATCTAATACCATCATAACAGAACAAGACATAGAATTAGCGAAATCTTCATAGAGAATCTTCGTGCTATACCAGAGAAAAAAGAGAGACATAAGCCCTACGATTCACCCCACAAAAAACAAAAAAAACGATGAAGTGTTCTTGATTTCGAAAAAACCATGGAAATAGCCACCATTGACATAAATTGCCACCTGCACCCTGAATAACATATTCCCAAGATATAAGGCACTGGTCACAACATAAGTTATGTTGCCCCTAGGATCCACGCCAAAAATGACAAAAAGCGGACAAATTGTTTTTGATATATTACTTGAAAAAAGCCTTGAATATTGCCATTTCGTAAAAATTACCACCCGCAAGCCAAAGGAGAATTTATCCAAACATGGCACATGGTCCATAACATGTACAGAGTTGCCCAAAAAATCATATCAAAAATAACACAAATCGGATAAACCGTTTTGGATACATTCAGAAAAAACTCTGGAAATTGCCATTTTTGGCCATAAATTGCCAACCGCAAGATGGACACGTTTTTCTCCGACATGGTACATAGTTCATAACATAATGCAAACTTCCCTCTATGAACCACATCAAAAATGACAAAACACGGATGAACTGCTTGACAAATTAAGAAAAAACCCTAATTCTGGACGTAAATTGCCACCAGCAAGCTTAACGAGATTTTCCCGAATCATGGCGTATGGTTCACGAAATACGCTGAGTTGCCCGAAGAATCAGACCAAGAATGACAAAAATCAGATGAACCATTTGTCATATATTTGGAAAAACCCCTGAAAATCGCCATTTTTGGACGTAAATACCCACCTGTAAACCAAACAAGAACTGTTCAGATATGATGCATGGTCTATATCCTAAGTGCTACTGCCTTAAAGCTTCACAATAAAAATTACAAAAATGTGACGACCGGATCTTAAAACCCTAAAAATGGTCATTCTTGAGTTATTAATTGCCACCTGCAAGCTGAACCAAAAAATGTTTCAAAATTCTAGCTCCACCACTTTTCATTAATCACGGTTTGCCACCTTCATGCCAAATTTCAGAAAAATCCATTGAGCGTGGTAGGACGGACAGGTCTCATTTTACAGGACTCTTCCACCCAAAAAATCCGTTAAGCAGTTATCTGGGAAAATGTGTTGGTGACAGACAAGGCGAGAAGAAGGATGGACAGACCTAATATTATAAGACTCTTCTGCAAAAGCGGGAGTCCAAAAAGCCTAAAAATGGCTACTTTCTGGCATAAATTGACACCTGCAATCAGAACAAAAATTTGCGTCGAAAATCCCGCTCCATAACTTGGGTTCCATAACTGATTTGATCTTTGCAGCATATTTCAGAAAAATGTGTGGAGCAGTTATCCAGAAAAATAGGTTGGTGATGGACGGAAGGACGGGAAGATCTCACTTTATACGATTCTTCTGGTAAAGTGAGAGTCAAACAACAAACCTGCAGCAGGCTATCACTTGATTTCCTCATGCCCTAGCTTGCAATACAGCCACTGGAGGTTGTTTATTCAATATCATTCTAGTCATCTGAATTCAGAAACATTTTGGTCAGCATAATAGTGGTATAGTAAGTCGGCTTAAAGGAACACAATCGCCTATTTTTTCATCAGGCGATCACATTCAGTACCTTATGGATGTAACAAATCAAGCCATATTGTATCGTTTAGGCGAATAATTTCACCATGAATCCAGTAAAACAACTTCACACGAACCTTCTTGCTCATAGTGCTCGTGCATAGATAATGAAGATTAATGCTAAATGTGATTGTAGCGTAATTGAATTGGCCAGCTTAACTACCTGCTAACTACCGAGTGTCAGTAGTGACACTGCGACCGAGTGAAAAAGTGATGTGGATTTCATTGAAACTTCTCACATAGGCTGAGCACACCAGGACCTTCATATCTGCTAAGCAAAAAGGCACGAGATTATGTTCCTTTAAAGCCGACGAAATTTTGCACCCCCTGCGAAAAATTTTGGGCTGGCAGTGCCGATCTGGTTACATCTGAAATTATGATGACCGACAGTAAGATTGCTCTCATCTTACTCGCACTGTTTCACAGATGAAAAATGAAACTAGGGTACCATAGCTAATGGTAGTTAAATGAAACTAGGGTACCATAGCTAATGGCAGTTAACTGCTACACGCCGCTAGCAGAAAAAAGACCACCAGCTGAGAAAATGTAGTCTCAGTCAATCTTTGTTCGATATCAGCACCGATCCACAGAACTACGGCTGCCACCTTTAGTATAATCACTGAACACACAAAATCCCATTAATCGAGTAATGCTGCAGGCACTTTTGCTATGGTGTGTGAAGATTGCCAGCACAATTGCTGTACAAGCCAGTGACTATCCAATAGCAGGCAATCAAGATTCATAATGGGGTGAATGCTGCGATCACACTATATTCAGCAGCAAATGCAGTGAGTGCTTGCCAACAGGAAGGTCAAGTAGTGGCTCATAGAAGACTTCTCTATGACACCACGTCGGTATTGCTCACTTATGCCCAGAACTCAGTTTGGCATACCAAGCGTAGGTGCCTTCTAGATGCAGCATGAGCTTGTCCTACTAAGGCAATTTTCGTCGTCAACTAGGTTGGCAATGCAAAGTAATGGTACTCAAGAAGTGCAAAGAGGTAAAAAAAATTAGCTTGAACCAAGAATGTAGAAAGAATGTTTCCTTGCAAAAACCATTTAACAAAATCTGATTTTTCGGAATTGAAAGAAAATCTACAAAATTCCGCAACAGGAACAAACGTGGCAGAAACAGCTGTGGCAGTGGTGTCTTGATTAGCACCCTTGAGAGAATGACATTACCGATCTCAGTTTGATTGTGCTGTGTGGGTCAGCAAATTAATGCAAATTACCTTCAAGAAAGGTCGGTCAACATGCTCCTCTTCTTGCTTTATTTGAACTTCTGATAACGATGTGTATACATGCTAAAAGAGAAGAATAATTAAATGACAGCAAAAATGAGGTAAATGCTCCCTCAATATTCACGTTAAATCAGAATACTAATTACCTTTAGGGAGGGCTAAAAATATCAACTCATACGAGCAATAACATAGCAAAGGAAATCTCAGAATCATATCAAAATTCTGCGTACCAGCAGATAAATTACATGAAAGATCATAAACTCATTTTTTCTTAGTTTTTAGAGATCTGCTTATAATTGCTCAACAATGTTTAATTTCTCCCGCTTCAATGTCCAAGAAGAGAAACACGGTGAGATTTCCGAGATAAATTGTGATGATGCAAAGCAATCTAGAATAATAAAACAAATCGGTAGCATACACCGCCCAAATACCGCCACCGGCAAGAAAACAGCTGTAACACCCGGCTACCGGCAGTTTAGCCTCCACTTTTGTGTTGTTGTTACACAACGTGCAGGCAACCATCCTTCATGTTACAACAACAGTAGCCGTGATGGTAGGAGCCGAGAAACAAAAAACAGCGAAAATCGCTGAAATTGGAAAACGCGAGAGGCATGCATTTTTGGACCATCACTGTTCTGACCCCTAGCGTTCTGCAGTTGGTCAAAAACTGTTTATGCTATGCTTCTTTGCTAAGATTGAAGGCCTTTCCAGCCTTTGTCTTAACAATGAACCTGCGGCAGTGACTGAAACAGCTAATCAATCATGCCGCTGGCGGTATAGGGACGTGTGTGGCAGTAATGAGACAATTCGAAGGACATTTTCTTAACGATTCTGCAAATAGTGCAACAGCACCGATCGAATGAAAACTAGGCGAAAATGTTGAGCAAGGCCAGAATAAATCGTAAAGATATTGTAAACATTGATGGGAAACATGAAAACCTCAGCAGAATGATTTTAGTAAAAATGTGGCGGTATACGCTAGATACGAACTATTACATAAGATAAATATTGAAGACTATAAATGCACATCAACGCTGCAAATAGCAATGATTCCTGCTCAATGCTCGGAGCATTGTGGAAAATGTTCAAAAATGCCCCCTTCTAAATAAAAAAACCAAAGCACATCAGTAAGTAATGCCCACATTTTAACCTACTAATACAGAAAATACATACGGAGGATAGTGAATAAGAATTGCAGCAAAATAGGAACTTACGCTACGCAGTACTTTTAATCCCTCGGTTATAGAGTGGGGCAGACCAGCAGTTGATGTGCTGTCACTAAAAACAGATGTAGAATGTAGCAGTGAACAGCAGTTGATGTGCTGTCACTAAAAACAGATGTAGAATGTAGTAGTGAACTTAAATTAGTTAAAGTTCTTTTAAATGGATTGCAGTCTAGGCAGTCCATAAAAACTTCATTACTCAATTTTTCGTTTCTTAATCATGAAGGCCATAACATTTTGGGCCAAATGCCATCATCTTCACACTGCTGCAAATTGACGAAAATTGATTTCTGACACTCAATCAGTGTGGCCAGCAATTATTTCAAGATTCATTTTCAGAGGATTTCAGGGGCTTTTTTCAGGGAAGAATTTAAGTTTTTCACAGTCACTACAGCTCAGTACTGGCAAAAAAAATCTGACCTTTCGAATTGATGATCATCAACAGATGACAAATCAAATTTAATTTTTAAGATAAAAAAGAGAAAAATCACATAATACTTGAGCATGTTTTACAAATATCAATCTACATGGTTTTGCAATGCACAGACAATGTTGCATTTATGCAAAAACATCAACAGACAACTCTCAGTATATACAAGTACATTTCTCAGTGTACAAGTGTACACACTACAGGGCATCCGTATTAGAAATAGTATGAAAGCATTTTTCATTACCCCAGGTTGGACACCGTAATTTAGCATAAATATCCCCAAACAACCTCAGAATTTTCCTGGTAACCCTGACATACATCATGTGAAACCCTTCTCTATTCCCTCACATCCTCTTTAACCCTCCGAATGCCGGATATTTTTCTCAGAAACAGCCAACGCCGTACATCTATGTCGTACATATACGTCGTACATATACGCTGTGCATGGTTGTGCCCGAGCAGCCGACCAATCTTACCCCGAGCAGTCAAACCTTGATAGAGCATAGCTGTCACTAATCACTCAGAAATCACTTATCTTACCTTTTGAAAAGCGTGCTTGCATGCATGCTTGCATGCATATTGCAAGTTTGCATCAAGTTGACTCACTAAGAACACAAAAAAAATTAGCTCCAACAGCCAAGTGCCAAACTCCCGAGCAGCCAGTACCTTTGCTGCATCCTAGGTGTAACAACGTATGTCGTCCATGGCTGTTGGAGCACATATCAAAGGACATATGTACAAGTCCTTGGCTGTTGAGACCTCATTTACACCGAAAACGCACCACAAGGACGTATATATGTCTTGGGCATTCAAAGGGTTAAGATAGGAATCTTCTCTTAAACACAAAAGTACGTGCACACAAATCCATAACAACACGAAGTGCGACAAGAACCAAAATTAAAGAAACATCAGAAAGTACTGCAAGAATTAGCGAAAACATGGAAATTATGAAAAAAGAAAAGATGGCAATCCAGTCATGAAATAACACAAATGCAAAAAGAGGAAAATCCATCAAAAATCCATGAAATTAACAGGGTAACCAGCGATCCCAGATTACTTTGTTTTCCAGGGATTTCAGGGATCACTGGACACTCTGTTAATTTACTCAGCAAAATGTCTGTATTTTGAGGCCGTTTGCTTTTACATCGAAAGATTTTTTCAAGCAGAAAAGTTTTAAATTGCAACAGATAGCAAAGAAGCATGCTTCCATTTCAACTTACATGAACTAACATGTTATAATATTGCAACTTTGTACATCAAATGCCTTTAAGTTCTTTCTCGTAATTAGGCAAGGTTAACACAATGCATCACATCGAAAAATAACAAGTCGCATAATTAGTGGACTCCCGCAAATTTAACTGAATCTCCACGTCAGATCAAAGAAGAGAATGACACATAAGCCATAAGATTTGCACGAAAAATCACAAAAACGTAAT
>JAOBRC010815336.1:0-17045 GCA_027575255.1 Scolionema suvaense | reverse complement strand
GACACTGAGAAAAATAATATTATTGATGTTAGCATTCTTTGCCATAGCCAACTAAGGAATGTTGGATGAAGTATTTTGAAAAACAGTATTTTATGGTCGAATTACAAATTGCTACTCAGGTTGTGATGCAGCCATCAAAAAGGTTAAATACATTATTGAAAGTTAGGAGGAGCATATGGAAAAATGAAAGCATAGTAATGGTAATACTTGTTTTGATATTTCCAGCGACTGGTAAATTTGGTTTACATGTAGGCATCTGAAGTATAAAGTCTGGAGCCAGTCACGAAACTGACCACAGAGTCCATTTGTGACCCCAGAGAGGCTTTTTTAGGAAATTTCTGGCTGAAGGCGGCTAGCCTATATGATTTGAAAAAAATTGCTATTTCAGATGATTTTTCTGATAGGCAGTGGCAGAAAACAGGACAGATTAGGACCTGACCATATTTGATGCATTCTGTTTGTTCAGCTTTTGTATGGTATGGTAGTTAGTGGGCATGGTCTATTAAGTTGATCTTTTGCGTTTTTTGCATGCTAGCCTCATGGGTGCAGGGGGGAGGGGGGTTGATGATTTGGTCACTAATGTATTTTGAGTTGGACACGTCATAACTGAAGCTGTTGCATATTTTATGAGCATCACATAATTTTGTGTATGCACCTTTCATTAGACTCAAAATAAGAAAAGGGAGTTGCTTCCTCAGAGGAAGAAGGCTTCCTATGGCGATATATACTATGATGGTGCAAGCGAAGCATCTACTATCAAGGATGATGTTGATGATCATGGAACTGTGGACATGAGAGGCTCACATGGAGGTGAAATGCTTTAATGTGTTCTGCACCATGCACCATGTTTTATTGCTCAACATAAATGTTGTTTATTTTTGTACATTCTACGTTTGGAGCCACCCGTAACTGTAATGCCACATTGCCAAGTAACTTAAGATTTTCATAATATGGCTGGTTTTCAAAGGAGATAAGAATTTTTGACATGTTACTGAGTTTGTGGTTGGGGGGATTTGGATTTTTGGGGGTAGGGGGAGTGGTAGGAGGGTTGAGCAACATACGAGCAGGAATAATAATACAGGGTACATGTTTTGACACTATACTGTTCCATTTAAGCATCTCATACACTCACATGGCTCCAACTTTCATGTGTCTGTTAACCCTATTTACCTATGGTTTTTCTCAGATATCTTTTTGGTATATATGATACGCCATTGTTATTTTGTGACTTTTACTTTATGCCTATAGTACAAATCATGGCCAAATTTGAGATCAAAATATTTAGCGGTTTTGTTGATGGCTGTTGGCTCAAAAAGCGATAATTTTCAGATCTGATTTTGAGTGTTTTTGGCTACTAAATAAGGATATTTATCTACTCCATGCATATTACAGATTCTGAAGCTGTAATACAACTAGTTTTATAGGTTCAGCCCAATAGAACCGTTAAATTTGCATTTTTGGGCCAGAAATTAGTGAAAATCATAATTTTATGATATTTTGCATAAATTATCACACCACCTATTGTATTTTATGAATAACAAAGGAACCAATGACACCACTGACTTCTAATTATTGCAAACGTGATCTATAGGAGTTGGTTAACATACATGCCAAGTTTCATTGCTATTGCTTAAGTATTTTCAGATTTAGGTAGGGGGGCCCCAATGATATTCAACGCGAAAAAAGCCCTTGTAAAATAGGGTAAAAAGGTATTAAATTGAGTATTTTTTGAGGTTGCTTCTGTAAATGATGAATGTTATATCCAATGCATTACACACGCCAAGTTAGGTGCATACCCTAAAGTGTGATTACTAATATTAATATGCGTCTATTCAGGATCTATTGGGAAAAAGTGAAAACAGAGGGTTAATATTTTTTTTTTGCGGGGTTAGATATTTCTTATGGGGGCATAGGTTTGCCGGGGATGGGGTAAAATTTTCCTCGGGGGGTGTTTAAAAGATCTATATCTTGCGACTATTGATCTCCGTCATGTGTTGCAGTGCTGTTAACGCAATATGGCAAGACTCTTGTCATACATGCTCTTATCAATCAGGAAATTCAATTGCAGGGACTGAAATCATGGTATGGGATGGAACAAAAGTATATACATAGTACATACGATGGGCAGAGTACATATAAATCTGTTCAGTGTTCTCAAGGGGGTTTCTTAATGTCTACAATTGTATATTGCTGGCTTTCGAGTCGCACACAAGTGATGCAGGCAGATTTTGGACCTGATCATCTTATGATTGATCTGCTGTACAACTTGGGGGACCAGGATGGAACCCTCTCGTAAGATTTTTGGTGGGTCAATCAAATTGGAGAAGTTAACTGTTATTTCTTGAATCTCCTTTGCCTACATCTCATAGATTTAGCATGCCAGTGTCATTTATAAAGATTTAAGGAGGCCTCCAGGGGTTTCAAAAGTTTGTCAAGTTACAGGCTGCAGCATGAAAGTAGTCGGCTCAAACTCTTAATATTGTCATTGCTTCCTTTCTTATTTAGTCATTTTTTGGAAAAGTAGGTGGCGCAAATACTAGAACATTTGAAAGTAGGATTCCGGTTGAGCCGGCTGCCGCCTACTTTGAAACCACTGGGCCTCAGTCGGTATTTCCATGAAGCAGTTCTGGAAATTGATAATTGTCTGTTCTTCATCATTCAACATATCCTTGCATTATCTAAAAAGCCATTAGGCCAAAAGACAAAAGTTCTCTGTTTCTGGTTGCCCACCCAAGTAAAAAATTTTTCCAACTAAAGCCGGCCGCAAGCCAGCCTGTCTTCAATCACAAACCCTACTCAGCCTCATCAGAACTGCTTAGCCACCAGTTGTTAACGTAAAAGAAACTGTTTCTTCATTCATAAATGCAAAGGATTTATTCTATCACAACGGTAGCTAGCAGATGCAGCCCTGTCGACTGCTGATGTTGTGCTGCCATTATGGATTCTGCGAGGAGTCCCTGTGCGACCCGCAAATGACCTGTGGTAACAGTGATCTCCAACGCTTCCTCCGTATACTCAGCAGGCTACATCACATGCTACACGAACGAGCAGAAATTGCCGCTTTCCAGTTTGCAGAGCCACCTCATTAATTTGAGAAGATACTTTTCAGCAGCAAGTGTTGGTAGTTGAGCTTGCTGACATGATGTTATTCACAGTGGCGGCGGTACAATTTATTGAGAAGGTTTTGGGTTGACGAACTCAACTGCGCTTGAAAAGAAAGTGATATCTGGCTACCATGTTAACAAATGGATCAGCACAAAAATGTGTATGTTCTGTCGTATCTCCTAACTGATACCACAAATAAACGTTTGTCTTATTGCCATAGATTTTTCACTTGGATTCGCAGCATTGTGTGTAAGGTGAGAATAACAACATAAACTAGTCCTCCGTCCCAAATGTCCTTACGTTTGCATTTAAAGGACTCATTGAACTTCAAGAAAAAAATTCTCCGGCCTCCTGTATGAGTTTCATTTTTTCCACCCGTGCAACAGGAAACAGAGATATTTCTCTGGATGGCCTAATTTCACAAATATTTTCATGTCGCATGGAGACTTCGAAAGTGTCTGTTCTCTTCGGCAGAGATATTTTCGCCAAAATTGCTATTAGTAGCTATTATTATTGCAAGCATACTTCTGAAACATAAATAGTTGAAGCGATAGATTTTCAATCATTCTCTGAGTCAGGTTGTTTGACCGGTCTACAAGATGCTTAAGTAATTTTTGTGATATTGATTCTCTTAATTATCATGATGATTTGTTTTTTCTATTGTTTTTTCTAGATTCCTCGTCATCATCTGTTGAAGCTGAATGGATCAAGCGTGTATGGGACGAAGTTGCTGTTGGTGACAGTGGTTATATTAACTTACCACAACTGAAGATATTATGTGAACATCTTGGTATGGAAGGATTAGCTCCAAGTGAATTAGAGCTGCTATTTGGAGAGCTGGATTCAGATCAAGATGGTCTTGTTAGTTGTGAAGAATTTATTGCTGGTTTGTTTGCTGCAAAGTTACCAGCCCAACAGGCAGGTTCAGAGAAACCTGACGCTCCAGTTGATAAATCGCACACGCGGAACGCAATGAATGAAGTCATAAGTAGGCGTGGTTCAGTCAATACACCACAACGAAAAGTAAGTATATACAAATTTTCTAAGCAGTTCTGTTGGTGGATTTGTATATTGGACAATTTTTGCTTTCAATTTTACTTTCCGAAGTATCTGTTGCTCTTCACAATAATTTGCTTGATTTCATTATTACTCTCCTTGTTCTCGTGTAGATATGTAATGAATTGATCTTGATGGCTCACACTGAGATTTCTAAACAATCATGCATAGTAGACCGTATTAGTAAAATTTTTTAATTCATTTATTAATTTTATTTATGTTTTTTCTCATTTTTTTTTAAACGTGGCAATTTTTTTTTGTAAGGGGGTTGTCGTTTGATTTTGTTGTCGTTTTTGGTTTGTTTTTCATCCATTTGTCCTTATATTGTTTCGGCATTTGTAACTTATTACTGTGTGCGTGCTTGTGTGTGTTTGCGTGTTTGATGGTGCATGTTTGGTGATGTATGTGGGTGCGTATGGCATGTATGGTGATGTATGTGGTGTATGTTTGTGGTACTGACTACATTGTTCGCTAGTGTAGGTTTGATATGTGGCAGGTAGCAAACTGTGTAACTTGGGAAAAGTGAGTGAGAGTCCCTGATTGTGTGGTGGCAGAGCTCCATCAAAAGAAGTTGGTTATTCGTGGTAATATTGGCTCATTTCTGGTGTGTTATGTCTTGCTCCGTGGATGGTGTTAATGGGGCGTGACAAATGACATGACATGATTCATTTGTCTTTGATGTGTGTGTGTGCAGTGTGTGTATGCAGTGTTTGCTTCCTGGACTCCTGAGTGCGCAGATCATCTGGGTAGTGCTGGGTTTTAGGAACATGTTTAAAGCCACAGGAAGAGTTGCTAGTGCTGGTGCCCAGTATTGTGTTAACCTTGGTGTCCATTCGCCCTGCAGGGGGCACGTCCTCATTCTCTTAAAGGCTGTTTTACTTTTTTCTTTTGGTCGGTTTGCATTTCTCTGTCCATTCCATCGACAGATCGCGTTAACTGCTCTCTGGAGTTAATGCTCCTGTGTTCGACTCACAACTTCAGGTTATGTTGGTCACGATTCATGTTGTGTTATTTGTTCATCTTGTTGCTGGACTGTATCATAGAATCTGCTTTCTGACAACATTAGTAAAGTGGAGGGACTATGGTACTAATAAATATTATGCTTCTCTTGGCAGAATTTTTAGCCCTATTCTTGGTTAGTGCAATAGGTGTTGTGTTCATGTAACTGTACATAGTTTGCTTACTCATAGCTACCGTAATGCTTTGATTAAATTCCTGGGGCGTTTATTAAATTTTTTGAGTTTTTATGGGGGGTCTGTTCGAGGAAATCGTTTAAAAGAGGGCGGATCTATTAAGTTTTAGCGAAACTCTTTTTTTTCTTATGTATAGACTTAAAACTATACAATAAAATATACACTAGATTCATGACTATATCGTCGTCGATATCAGGTTTTCCATGTTTCCATATTGTCATAAGAAATAAAAACAGAAAAACCGAAATAATGCAGTAGTAGCAGTAGTTTTACATATGTTGGTTAGTGTACACCCCGCTAGGGGGGAGGCGTCTATTCGAGGAGGGCGTTTGATAAAGGGCACGTTTGTTGAAAAATCTCCTGAGAATGGGGACCTTTATTCTAGGGGGGCATTTAAAAGAAAGGAGCGTTTAATCGATGCATTAGTGTACATATCTTTCTTCAGATGTTTTTGCACAGGAATTGTTTACAACCAGCTGCCTTGTTTAACTTTTGTCTCTAAGGTTGTTAGATCACATATAATTTCCTCATGTTGCCTATACTGCTCTTTTGATGTGCAGGGCTTAAAGTATGTTTCTTATATTGACTGGACAGATTGTTCAACTGCTTTCCAGTATGGTCGGACATGCATAAGTGGAGCCTTGTTGCAAAAGTTTCTTTCCATTTTACTTCAAAGGCAAGCTGACTCTTCTTTTAGCAGGGGATGTTTTGCAGCATGAACCCCCAAACAGTGCCTTTGGCTTGTGAAGGCGCAAACAACGTAGTCAAATTTCTCTCTGGCTAAAATGAATCAGTCCTGATCTGATACACTTGCTGGCTGCCATATGATTTTAGTTGATGTTTTGCTTGTGGTGTTGGCTTAAGGTAAGATTTATAAAAGCTCAGTGTTTACATTGAGTTTTGTAACTGTGCTGTACAATGCAGCTGAAACTGAAGTTGAATGCAGGAAATATGTGGAAACTTTTTGAGAGGAGACAGATTCCTGGGTCTGACATTTTGTCAGGTTGCTTGATTAGTCAGTCGGACAATTTTCATGGTGGGTCGGACATTGTTTGATGTTCAACCGTTATTTGAAGCCTTGCAGGCATGTTTTTTTTTCTTTTCACGCATTTATGCTCTGGCAATTCATTTGATTTTGTTTTATCCAGGTTTCACAATTGCATCAAGGAAAGAAGGTGGTAGGTATGTACCATGTGTTATCTGTTCTTGTCTTTGTATCTTTGTTTTTCGTTTAAATTCTTTTCTGTTATTTTTTTGTCTTACAATCACATTGTATTATTGACCTTTATGTTACTAGATTTAGTTGTCTCGCTAAATCATTGGTAAATTGACGCCGCATGCCCATTTCTTGAGTTGAAATGGACTTGAAAATCAGATCTATGGAAATTTGATGTTACCCAATATGGGTTACCTCATATAGAAGTCCATAGGGTGGAAAGTTCATGCACAATAGTCTAGAAATATGGTGAATGATGGCGCTCTTCTCATATGTCACTTTCATTGGAACACAGTGCCTTGGATCTCAATTGAACATGTTTATTTGTAGAGTCTCTTGTTCACCTCACATAGAATTCTGAGTTTACCAGAAAATTCAGGAAACTATACAATAAATGTCTGAAATACTTGTAAGGTGGGATCTTCCAAGCTAGAATATGACCCTGAAGTTAGTCAATGAATGGATCAGTCATATACTACCGTTGTTCTTACACTGCTTACCAGTAATTCCTTGATCAGCATGTTCACCTTGCTTGCATTGTTTATCCAGAACAGAACATTTGTCTAGATGGAAATTTCTTGCTATTGAGGTGCCAACATGGACCGTACTTTTCTTTGTGATTGCCTATGATTACTGATTGTGTGCTTCGGATGTTGCTTCCTCTGTGACGGATTGTAAATCGTGTTCCAACATTTCTTAGTAACTGTTGAATGTGATCTTGAATATTGTATGAACAAGTTTATTGACTAGACATGCCTTATCAGTTGAATGGCTCCAAGGTGAAAAGATAGTCAACAATTCAGTGTAGGCAGCTTTATGCGATGTCTGAGTGTGTTGCATGTCCTTAGTAAGTTTGATATTTTGATGCCTACTGTTCAATTAATAGTCGCAAATAAATGGTATACCTTTCTTTATTGTGATAACGCATGCAAAATATGCCTTGAAGGTATGGTTTATAGCATAACTATGGTTACTGTGCCTTGATATTCCAGACCTTCTTGTTCTCTTGCAGTTTCATATTAAGTGCTGTCATCACAACGGTTTTATGTTTAGCTTTGAATTAACATGGTGCTATTATGCTTTTAGGACTGTTTTCGGTACTTGATCATGCCGGGACAGGGTAAGTATAGCAAGTGCTAATATAGCCCTGTTTCAACAGCACTGACTGCTTTTGGACGTGCAAGATTAGGGCAGAAAAAAGTTAAATTGAAAAAAAAAAACTGCAAAAACATAAACGACCCTAATTTTCAGGTTGGAAACTGTCACATCTTGGCATCCCACAGATAGTCAGGAGCACAGTTGGTGTTAACAATTTGATGAAGTAGCTGTTATAAAATCCAAACTGTTGGATACGTTTTTTTAGTATCTTTCATCTGGATGTCAACGTGATCATCATGTTTAAACGCTCCTATTCTATATCCGAACTACTCACGCTCAAGCTTGTATTTAGGCCCAGACATGCTCAAGAAAATGTCTCCTGCTTGCTCGGCAAAACTTCTGTTTTCCTTCCTCAACACATAATTCTTTCTGTATTCTGTTATGACCGTTGTCTGCACTTTTTGTGTCTGCATTTTTCTGAGGTCATCGAGCTGAGCCTTTTCGAGTCTGTTTGGCAGATATCTTGTGTAACAGGATAAGGAACTGTTGTCAATGCAGATTGACTTTTTTTAATTCCATTTTCATTTTGTTCCCGTTGTTGCTATTTGTACTAAATTTCTAGTGTTCTGTGTTGTTTGTTCATTTCTCCATTAGCATGATCATGCACATTTGATTTTGATAGTTCTTCTACATTTTGTCAGGGTGGTTGACATGAAGGAGCTGAAGCAGTTCTTCACAGAGCACGATATGGGTGCTCTGGTAAACCTTATTGAGGTTGGTGCATCGTTTTGGTCCTGCTTTAGTTTTTTTTGTGTTGTATTATGTATGAAGAATGAACTTTCTTACGCAGGTATTTATTGAAGCGCTTTTCTACCACCGGTAAACATTAGTGGAAACTCCATGATGCAAAGGAGAACTGGGGAACTCGATCGGTATCAATCATATTCCACTGTCTTACGTTCTATTGCTGCATATCCAGTGTTATGTATACTTTGCTGAAAAGCGATCTCCGCAGAGTATTGTAAAACATTCAGAAACGAAAGTGAAACTAAAAATTAAGAAAGATCCCTTAACTAAGTTGTGAGTTTACATACTTAATAGTAAACTATGCCTCAGTTCCCAGGGCTTTGCCTAGGACCCTGTAGAGGCTGCCTGCGTAAAACTCCATCTTCTTATCAAAAGCAGGATGCAGATCAAAGTGCTTTGAGATATGCCTGCTGACAGTGTTACAGTTAAAAGTATTTCCAAACTGTGCAGAAGGAAGGGAGAGATACTGTGACTGTCTTTACTACATTTGTCAGAGCTCTATTGTGTTGTCCTAACTTGGAATATTTTATGAGCCATTGCCATAATGCTAGACATCACGCAGAAAAGCTAGTTTTTTGTCTCTGCCCTCATCAATTAATGATCAACAACTTCATAGTGCGAAAGCTGCCCCTTTCTTAAGGGGGATGGAGTCTTGGAAAATGTCCAAAAGGGAGGATAGTAATTGGACTCTCGCTTTAGCGGAAGAGTCCTGTAAAATGAGGTCTGTCCGTCCGTCCTTCCGTCTGTCCATCACCAACGCATTTTCCCGGATAACCGCTCAATGATTTTTTCTGAAATTTCGTAGGAAGGTGACAATCCGTAATTGACGAAAAGTGATGGAGCCGGAATTTTAAAAGAAATTTTTGTTCGGCTTGCAGGTGGCAATTTATGCCCAAAAATGGCCATTTTTAGGGTTTTCTAAGAATATTTCAAAATTTGTTCATTACTTTTTTGTGATTTTTGGTGTGAAACTGCAGGTCAATAGTATTTATGCTGTGGGCCACATGTCATTTCTGGGAAAACTCTTGTTCGGCTTCCAGGTGGCAATTTATACGCATCCGCAAAAGGCGTTTTTCATGGTTTTTACTAATAAGTCAAAAGGTATTCATCTGATTCTTGTCACTTTTGGTTTGAATATTAGAGGCAACTCTACGCATATTTTAAACCATGTGCCATGTTTCCTGAAAATCTTGTTTGGCTTGCAGGTGGCAGTTTATGTTCAAAAATGGCGATTTTCAGGGCTTTTTCCTTGTATGTCATGAACAGTTCATCTCTTTATTGTTATTTTTGATGTGTTGAGGGAACTGTATGCATGTTATGAGCCATGTGCCATGTCTCTGGACAATCTCGTTTGGCTTGCAGGTGGCAATTTACACCAAAAATTTGTGTTTTTCGTGGTTATTTCCAGATGAGTGAGAAACTTTTCATCCGATTCTTTTCATTTTTGGTTGATTCATAGGGGCCTCTCTACGTACGTTATGAACCATGTGCCATATCTGGGAAAATCTCGTTAGGCTTGCGAGTGGTAATTTTCGTCAGAAAGTGGCTATTTTCGTTGTTTTTCCAAATGTTATCGTTTCATTTTTGGCGTGAATCTTAGCAACAAGGGCAACAAGGCATATATTATTATGACCCATGCTTTGTATCTTGGGAAGATGTTCTTCAACATGTGGATGGCAATTTATGTCAATGATAGCTGTTTTAGGGTTTTTTCACCAATGTTTCAAGAACTCTACATTACGCTTTTATCATCTGTGGTGCAAACTTATGGCTTACATGTTATTCTCTTCTTTGATCTGACATGGTGATTCTCTATTAAGTTTGCGGGAGTCCACTAATTATGTGACTTGTTTTTTTGTACAAAGAGGGGATGCCGTGAAAAGGGTAGGGGGAATAGAAACATATGTGAACTATTGATATCAGTGTTTTCATAAATATGTTTCTAAAATCGCTTTATGGCAGTTTAGTTTCACTCGCAATAGAATGCACACAATGGAAAATGTGGACTTTCATTCAGTCGGAAAATGCCGTGAATTGGGGGGGGGGGGTTAATAGGAAAATTTTTAAAAGAAAGAGGATGGCAAAAAGGGGAGTGATGATTTATGAAGGGGGAATGGGACCCCTCTGCACATTTATGAACTTCACTTTCTATGCCCTTCACCATATCAATTTTTCGGATGGTGGTGCATTAAACAAATGTGCAACAATTGTCAGATGCTCATCCTGATCACAGGAACAGGCTGGTCTGCCTTCCATGAGAGCATGAGCATTGGATTTCAGGTTACCTGTACTTTTATGGATATAGTGAAGGTTTGAAGTTAAATGATGACAGGTTTTAAGCTGGACATGCCTTGCTTGGAGTGCCGTCTTGCCACTGTAAGCATTGTTGGAAGATCTATTCTTTTGAACTTTGCTACCTAGCTTTGCGCACTTCTTTGTAGTCTGCACCTGTACTGGTTAAACTGGTCACTAGTGATTTTGTGATTCGACTCAATTGTCTTCACAGGAAACAGCATTGCACTGGCTTTTCATTGATAAAATCCTTTGCCCACGTTATATGATGATGTGATCAATATGTAGAACCTAGATCATTGTTTCTATCAAGGTACAATTTCCCTCAAGCCCCCCTCTGAAAGGCGCACCCCCCCCCCCTTGACAGCCCAAATATTCCTGATTCCCACTCGAAATCCAAATTTTAACATGCCATGTAAAATCAAGTATATGCGTGGCGAAAACTCTGAATCTAGTCAGTCATTTTCCTTTTAGAAGCAACATGCGGATATAAATGGAATACATAGTTATGTAAACAAATTACAAAATACTATGAAATGTAGATTCGTGCTCTGCTCATTGCTTCACTATTACTCAGTGCTAGGTTTTACTGAGCCCCTCACAGAGTAGCTACACTCAGAGGAATGACGAGCCAATATCCACCTTAATCTTTATGGCTCTGGAATGGCTCAGTGGTAGCGTGGTCGCCTACTGCAAGGTCGAGGGTTCGAATCCCGCCAACTGCTACTGGTAAGCGCGAAATCTGTAAAGGTGAAGACGGATAGGGGCTTAGTAAAACCTAGCACTGAGTAGTAGTGGAGCGATGAGCAGAGAATGAATCTACATTTCAAGAGGACCTTCATTTCATCAACCGAATTCAACAAAATACTGTGTAACATTGAAAAACACTATCATGGCAGTTCATAAAATCTCACTGCAAATTTAGGAACCAACGGTTGAAAAAGATATTTTATAGGTATTTCAAACACAAATCTTCTTAACACAGTTACAAATAAAATTTTTATCAACCCCGGTCCTGTTTTCTCCCCTTTTTTTGGTTGAACCCCGTCAAAAGTGGAATTTCACTACCCCTCCCCCTTTCTCGAATTTTTCAAAAATATGTCTGCTGAGGGGGGTACGGGGGTAGAAAATATGTTCTTTGCCAAAGTGTTTGATGTAGGCAGCCTACCATCCATCTCTGTTCTGTATCATTTTACCCTGTTTCCAATTATTCTTTTCGTGTGGTGCTGAAAAGTGCATTAGTTATTTTTGGGAAACATCAGGCCATCCAAAAAAGTATCTCTGTTTCCTGCTGCACAGGTTAAAAGAAATAAAACTTGTGCAGGGGCCTTAGAATCTTCTTTCTTTATAGTTTTTAAAAATATTCATTCTTGAAAGAGTCGTTATAATGCAAACTTTAAAAAACGTGGGTCAAAAGGATATTTTAGACAGAGGGAGAGTTAATGTTGTCACTCGCGCCTTACATGATGTTGCGAATCTAGGTGGGCCGCGAAATATCTCTAGCCATAAGACAAAGATTTCTTTGTGGTATTTATTAGGGGATACGAGTGAACATACATATTTTTGTGAGGATCCATTTGCAAACACGATAGATATCACTTTCTATGTAAGTGCAGTTCGTCGAACCAAAAGCTTTTCGACAGAAGGTACTATCGTTGATGTGAATAATATTGTGTCAATAAGCTCAACTGCCAACACTCTGCTAAAAATATCTTCACAAATCAATACAAACTGAAAACTGGTTAGATTGTCAGGATAACTGCGTCAAAACAATATCGACCCAGTAATTACGGTGTAATGACAGCTAATCTATCAACATTATTTCTGCTCTTTCTACTGCACGTGGTGGAGCCTGCTGGCTCTACGGAGTAAGTGTCAGCAATAACAGTTGCCACGAGTCATTCACAGGTTGTGTGGGGACTTCTTGCGGAATCCATAGTGGCAGCACGACATCAGCAGTAAACAGCACTGTATCTGCATTCCTTGCAATGGAATAAATCATTTGCATTTGTAAAGGAAGCAATGAAGTTTCTTTTAGGCTGACAACTGGTTGCTATTCATTTCTGATGAGGCAGCGTAGGGTTTGCACTTGAAGACAAGCTATGCCAGCTAGCTTGCAGACGGCTTTGGTTGGAAAAATTTCTCACTTGGGTGCGTAACCGGAAATGAAGAACGTTTTTCTTTTCGTCTGGAAACTTATTTTCCTAGATTATAGTAGGAAAGTGAAGTTCATGGTTTATCACAAGGATCATCACTGATAGGTTTTGAAAATTTTGCTTGATAACAGTTATAGTTATTACCAAACAATGCTCTTTCCATGGTAGTGCAATCAGTAGCAAGAAAAAGCTGTTTGAATTTGAATAGACGTGGGCATCTGGATTTGAATTTGAATAGGCATGGGCATCTGTGATTGAATACGAACTGGCTCCGTATATGCTCTGTCTTTTGTAGGAATGAGTAGAAATAATTTGAAGCTTTTGTTCCTTTCAGGCCATCAATTGTGATAGTCAAGGGCAAGTGCATTTAGAAGATGTGTCAGAGATGGTGTCTCATACAATGGCAGAATGTACAAATGGTACAGTATCTTTTTTGAGTATGCTCATTAATTTATGTGAGATGCTTTTGGTCTCGTAGTTTCATTCCGTTTTGCACCCAGCGTGGTGGGATTCTCATGAGTTCCTTGTTGATGAGAATTATGTTGAAGATAATCACACATGAATCTTGGTTCTGTAGAAATGTTCATGATCTGGATGCAAAAGCATGAAGAGATGATATTGCATTCAGGCAGCAATGATCATTATTAACCTTCTTGTCACTCACATTGTTCAAGAGGGGCAATTTTTACTTAACATGCTCCTTTAAAGCCTCGAGTTGTTTAAATGAAGGAACTTGATGACTTCTCAGCTAGCTTATTTATATTTCATCCTAAGGCTGCAATAACAATGATTAAATGGGAATTGTCTGTTGTACAAGTCAAAATTGTTTTAAGAACATGCCTTTCGACATTAGCAGCTTTTGAGTTGAATTTTGAACTTTTCAATCCTTTTCAATCCTTTCCTATTATTTTTAGACTTAATGCAAGCGGTACTTCATCTGCAGCAAATGGAGATAGAGCACATACGGTGAGAAAACTGCATTGTAAGATTCTGCAAAAGAAAAATGGGTCAAGGGAGAAGTATGCAATAGTGTCAGATGCTGGGAGCTCAGTAAATCATCGGGCATAGCTTTTATTTTCTTAAAAAAGTGCGTCATGTAATGAATCATAGTGCATAGCCTGATGGAAGGTGAACCCGGGCCATCTGCGATGGAATGCAGAATACCAACTCACTGCTCTCTTGCATAGCTTATATTTTGTTAAAAACATGTTTGCTTTTAACAATCATCACACATAGCTTTTATTTTGTGATAATGGTCATTCTTGTTTATCGAAACTTTGTAGTTGTCCACTGTCTGACACCTGGAAGCTGTGCCATAATTGAAGTGCCACAACTTAGCATTGCTTTTTCTGTCACAGTTGAAAGGCTAGAGGTATCTGCTCTAGTGGACAGTTACATAATCTCATTTTGTAGTGAAACAGAAACAACATGTTGGGAGTAACTCAGTCTTGATTATTTGGCTGTTCCGTTTCCATAATCAGTTGAAGCTTATTGTTTATAATCAATGGTCGTCATAATGACTCTAGGCCTTGTGGTAATGCAGAGCTCAAGAACTGCTTTAGTTTTTGGTTGTTCGTTGTCTTTTGTTGTAAACTATATTCTTTTTCTATTCGCGCTTCTCTTATTTTAAATTTTACGTTCATTTTGCTGTGTGGCTGTCTCTAGGGGTCTACTTGAAGGAGCTGTTGGTGAGCATCATGTTTTACAGCAGTCGATATACAAGCTAGAAGCTGTAAACACATCTCTTATTCAAGAAGGTGAAGATATAGCGAGGAAGAATGATTTGTCCTCAGCAGAGAGAGCAAGGTGAGCCAGTTCGTGAAAAATTATGCTATATCCCAGTTTGGATGTGTGTGGCATTTGAAAGCCTTTCAGATCTTTTATATGTGAATACAAATATTTTCATGCTTGTATGTCCTCATGATGGACGCATGTGCCTTTGTTCTATTTTTTCTGAACACAGGTACTATGTTTTCAGATTTACAGGTGTGATTGAAACTTTACTAGATCATCAACCTTATTTAAAGCATGTGCAAGAAGTAACTATGCAAAGAAAGCTGCAACTTAATAGCAACGATTGCTTCCCTTGGTCAATTCAACTATCATATTGCACAAGGCTCAATGTCCCGGCTAAACCATTTCGATGTTTTTTATGTGAGCTAATGTCTGATAATTGAAAACTTGGTGAAGACTGATAATGTGTGTAGATAGGCTCATTTTTTCCTTTTTTTGTTGGCCTGGTAGAGTTGTGTGTCTTTTTCATAATATAGCCATATTCATCCATGAATATATTTTGCCATTTCTCTGAAGTTATTTTATGTTTTTTAGGTACAAGTGCATTTTCTAATGTTTCAGTGAATTAGAGCAGCATTTCAATCAGAAGTTAGTTGCTGCTGAAAGAAAATGGTCTCAACAATACGAAGATTTGATGCTTACTCATGCTGCAGAGAAGAGGATTCTGGAGGAGCAGATTTTAAAACTTAGTGCAGATGACAGCAAATCTAAAGATGCTGCAAAGGATGCCAGACAGGTGTCATATTTTTATGGTGTTTTGTGCTTTATTTAAGGTGATCCAGTGACGGCGCCACAAATTTTAAACTGAGGGGTCTAAAATCAAAAACTTAAAAAATCTTGTGAAAAACAAATAACTGTATCAAAAAAAAATATAATTTGGCAAAAAAGTGGGGGGCCATGTCGTAAGTTGTCGAGTGTTAGCAAGGGATATTGTTTGCTTTATTTCAGTGTTACTTGATCGGTGTGTGTTAGCATGCTGGATTTGCATAGATTGGTATAGTTTGAATGTGTGCATAATCCTATCAGACTTTTGTGTGGAGAACTTCCTCTATCAATTTATGTTGGTCTGTGTTCTTTTAACTTGCATGTTTGTGAAGATCATGAACATAAGCCAGTGAAAGAAATAAAACATTTAAAACCGATAAAAGTGATAATTGTGTTGTAAAACACAGTTAGGGTGATTGCAGCACTAGGAACATGACTTGCAGTTGTTCTTTGCACAAAAGAACCTGGCTGATGATCTTCTGGTGTGGATGGTTCAATGAAGCATGTTGTATGCACATCAGGAGGGATGTCCACTTTTCTCAAGGTCTCTGCCTGCCTGTTTGCATCTTCTAACATTTATTGTTCTTATGATACTCATTCAATACAACTCTAGTCCTTGAAAGATGGGCACAGAAATTTCCGCACGTGTGTATTATGTGAGAAAAGTATCAGCAAGATGTGTACAGTGGTAGTTATTCCTTGTAGTACAAAACATTTGTGGTCATTTGGTTGCTTTGCTTCGCAGGGTTAAAGTTAATCTGATGCTCCTGGAATGCTATTTTTGCCATATAGAACAGTGCCTGTATTCGTAAATTCAGCCCTTCATTTAATTTGATTGGGTGATCTCATCCAAGAGAGGGAATAAGTGGAGAATTCACTCTTTCTTATCAAACTCTGAATTACTTTCCACAGATTTTTATGAAAGGTGATGAGTGAATGGTTGTGTGCATGTTTCCAAAGCTCTTGTTTATAGTGGCTAACGAAATGGTCTATTTCCATAAAGATGCTTGCTCCCAAATGTGATGTAGCTGCTCTTTTTTGTATTCTGGAAATGAGACCAGATCAAAACAGGGCCTTTATAAAGACGCTTTGTCTTGCTCTGACTTAAGAGTTTGTATGCCCTTGTGGTATTATTTCCTCTGTGTAGGATTTAGCGCAGATGTCAGGTTAGGTCTAAGTACTGATTTGACCTTGGGCAGTACAAATGTAGTCCTTTTGATGCCCCTAGCCTGTCCCCTTATGTTGTGTAGTACGATTTATTCTCTGCTGTACCTCTAACTGCAGCCTTTTATAGAGGTAATGTTTGTCTCCAGCATTGTTCTTATGTACAAGAACTGGAGGACCTTTTGGATAAATTAAATAAGCATGAATCTCTCCCCTTTTTCATTGTGAGCAGTTACTAAATATTTCATCAATACTGATCTGGTGTGGTCCTTTCTGATAAAGCCATCCCAACCACATATCTTCTGTATTCATGAAAATAGCATGCTTATGGGGTTAAGAATTTTCTAAGCTGGATTTGCATGTACTTTTGGGTGATAGCAGATGTGTCTGTTTGCTCTG
>JAOBRC010814225.1:0-17048 GCA_027575255.1 Scolionema suvaense | reverse complement strand
CTTCTTATTTGGATTGTCTATTGGTCTAATAGCTGTAGTACTGTTAAGGCGCATAGCCTCAACTTGGACGTAATGATGTGTTTTTTCTCATAGGTTATATACAGTATCCACGTTTATTTTTGGTCGTACTGATGCATATAAATACACTTATTTTGTTAAGTTTTGTTTTTGGCCTCAGGCTGTTAGAAGAATGGGTTATTAGTCAATTGAACTTACTACTGCGAATTCTTGTGTATACAATTAATGGAAGGGCAATATGTAATGAAACATCTTTCACCAGACGAATGACCGAAGGAGTGATGATAATGCATACGCATGCTTTGAAGTCGGTGCTCACAAGAACACAGTTTTATACAGCTGTTGTGTTTCAGGACCCATTTGGACATCAATTTGAGTTTTCGTTTATTGAGAGAATATTTGCTCCATGAGATATTAAGATCTTGCTTCATGGTACCTGAAGACATTATATTCGTATTATAGCAACAGGCATGTACTCTTCTTTATATGCAAATGTTGGCAAATTACTTATATGTTACCTTTTGTATGATTTTCCACATAGTGCCGTTTGATTTCCATATATTCCAACCCAGCGTATTCCAAAACCGGGAGCTTTTCTTGGTTAGTGACTCCACAAGGACCCATCATGGTTGGGACCGACGGGGGGAATTTTGAAAATCTGAAAAATTATTGCTTAAGTTGAACTTTATGAGACATGCCTCCTGGAGATTACGAAAAATTGTCACTAAAAAATGTTGTCATATATTCATTTTAGATGCACCAGAAAGACATGCGTGCAAAAGAAGAAATGTCAAAAGCTGCGAATAAGTTTTGTATTTTGTTCATACCAATGTAAGATCATTAAAGCAATCCAGCTGTTCCAGCAGTTCCAGCATGGGTATTGCTCTTAACTATCTGATGTGTATTGTGGTGCCGCATGTGCAGTTTCTCCTTTTTGTCTCATTCACTGTACTTGAGTTTGACCCGAATGAGTTTAAAGTATGTACTAAAAAGGCAAATTTTCATAGAGCAGATCGTTCAAATTCATTGTTGGAATGTTAGGTTGAAGTGCTGTCAATTTCTTCTTCAAACTTATTTTCCAATGTCCTTTAAGTGATGTCTAGACAGCATTTGTGTCATGCCAAACACAAGGGTATGATTGAGAAAGAAAAGACTCCGAATGGGTACCAAATAAGCTCCAAACGTGATGGTTACAGAACCATAACCAGGAGCTTTCTACTTCAGCGGGGGACTGGGAGGATGACCTCAAAACCGGGTCTCTCCCGGACAAATCGGGAGGGTTGAAATGTATGGATTTCCCAGGTTGAAACAAAATATGACTTTTCTTAGGAGCTTTCCAATTAGCTCCTTGGTGCTTTTTTTGTTCAATTAGCAGCTCCCACTTGACCAATAACAGCCACTTAATGCCACGTCAATTATTAATCAGTCTAAAGAATTGATTCTGGGAAGCATGGGGAGCTTCTTTTGTCAAACCCAGAGTTCTGTCAGAACTCTTCCTGGGAGAACTCCCGGAAAGACAAGTTGTGCTTTTTCTGATGGAAAGTCACGTAGTGATGAAATGGATAGTGATTGCCCATTAAACTCAATGAAATTACCATTTAAGTCACACATTGGCTCGGTGAACTTTTCAAGAATCGATGATTTAAACCCAGTTTTTAAATTCAAATTTACAAAGTCAATAACATTGCAAGGGTTGAATATTAGCGACTTGAATAGGAATCTCAATTTATTGGAGGATTTTTATCAAATTTCTTGTTCAGATATATGAATGTACTGTATGTATTGTGCCAAACTTTCTTAGTTGCTCTACAACGAAAAAAGAAGTACCATTCCGCTTTAAGGATACTCCCAAAAGAGGCCATAACAGTTGTTTGATCTTTAGTGTTGCAGATATTTTTCAAGCTTTTTGAAGTTCTTGTTTTTGACATTTGTTAATCTAGGCAGGTGGCACATTTTTGGAAAAGTGCACACGCATGTTTGGCACCTGCTGTGAAGCTGTAAGTAGGGATATGAAAACCGAAGTTTTGGCATTCTAGAAGCTCTAAGTCTGCTTAGGTGTTTTAACTAATTGTATATCTATTCGGAGATCCCAATAAACTTCACAAAACAGTGTTGGCATTTTGTTGCTTTTGATTAGATCAGGATTTAGGAGCAATCAAATTTGAAGTCTTTTACTTTCATGGCAAATTATCGCCAAATTTTCAAATAGAGCTATAACTCTTGATCCGGAAAATATCTCGAAAATGCTGAAACCTTTTTAGAGGTACGAATTGTACGTTTCACGTAAAGGTGGTTTGGTAAAAAAGTGTTATGCATAGGGGGACTTAGAGCTCTGCAAAGGGCTAGACCAATTTTTCTTATATCTATCTTGAAAATCGCGCTATATGAAGCAGGTGCCCTCCATTGATTCGTAAGACTTCTTAGAAACTTTGTTAAATTAAATTACAAGCTTTTGACTGAAGCACTGTCTGAGCCTTTGCAGTATCCTTAGTTTGGAATGGCAACTGTAGCTGGTTTCTGTACTGATTGAAGTACCGTAATACTTTGATTAAATGCCCCTCCTTAAATAAAGGCCCCCTTTACAGAAGATTTTTCAATTAACACCTGCTCTATTAAATACCCGCCTCAAATAAAAGCCCCGCTGTAGAGGAGGTTTATTACAGGTACACTAATTAACACATCTAAAACTGACTACTACTGCTGTAGGGGCTGTGCACTCCAATATATGAATAAGTTTTACTACTAGTATCGAAAAACCGTCAACTCAAAACATGAATTTCTCTAACGGAACGTGAGTAAGTGGGGCGAATATATCCGTGCGCGCTGACTTATCAGATAAATATTTTTATTTCATACCCAATTGTTCCTTAATGAATGCTAAGGCCATTTTATATTGACAATCTGATATGCGAAAGCGCCCACATCTAAAAATTATGCGGCATAGCTTTTTACAGAGCTTTATGCCCATTATTTCATTTCAGTTCTCATCACCTCCCCACTTCACATAACCTGGAACCAGATCTCTTCATCCCTCTATACTGGAGCTTGAGGCTCTTAACCGTGTAGAGGGAAAGGAGATCTGGCTACTGTCGCAGCGAATTTCGTTAAAGCTCTCTTGTTGCAATCCTCATTATAAATAATTTATGAGCCACTGCCGCAATGTAAGACATCTCACAAGAAAGCTAGCTCTTTTGTCTCTGCCCTCTCATGAGTTATTAATGAGCAAGTTTCAATGCACTTCGCCATCGAAATTTTTTGGATGGCGGTGTATCAAACAAATGCACGACAGTCGTCAGATGCTCATTCCGAACACGGGAACAAGCCTGTCAGGCTACCATGAGAGGAAGAGCATCTGATTTCAGGTTACACTTCACATTGAAACTTCACCTAAATGCTAAAAATAAGATTTCACCTCATAAATGGAGGTACACAAATGTTGGCTGATGATCAGTTATTTTTTAATACCTGATTGACAAATATTTTATAGTGCGGATAGTTCAAGCATGTCTCACCTGAACAGCGTTTCATAGCAGACAATCAAGTGTGGTAAGGTATTTTACTATCAAGTCGGGATTGTGTCTTCAAAGGGGTGCTAGGATTTTTTTTTAAACAAATCATATATCGCCCGCACGTCATTTTCCAGGTGCTTAAAAAGTTTCCCGTCTCACTTTTTCACACAACTACGCATATCAGATTTTTAACTTGTTGTGGCCTTACATGGCGAGAGCAGGACAGGTAGACACATGTATAGGCTTTTTGACACTTTTGAATAGGCTATTGCTTTGGAGAACCCCAAGGTGAGCTGCTTCATTGTTCTAATCTACTATTCAATCGATAAAGTAGCTTGAGAGCTACTTTGTGGCAGCTTTGAAGGCTAATCGTGGCTTGGACTAGTAAAATGATGTGTGCACTGGAATAAGTTTGTAGTGTTCATTCGTATTATTCTTTGAAGAAAGTTTGCGAGTTTGGTCTGCACACCCCTTTTTTAGTTTTGTTGTTTTTGTTTTGTATAGGTATGTGGAAACATGGAAAAGATAATGAGGACGATGATTTTGGCATATAATCTAGTGTATATTTCAGATGTGTATAAAGTTAATCTTTTTGAAAAACGGAAGAGTTTCACAAGTATATAGTAGATGCCCCCTTCTTTTAAATACCTTCCTCTAACAGACACCCCCTAAAATTTCCCAAAATTTAATGTTCGCCCCGGGCTTTTAATCAAAGTGTTACGGTGTATATAATGGCAGAAAAGTATTGCAACTTCTTCACAGGTTTAGTGTTTGTTATTACTTAATAACACTTGAAACTTCATGATAAGATATTGGTTGCAGGTCTTTATGTGCTCTATTATATTATTTTTTTTGCCCAATGAACTTGTCAGATATTCTATGTTTTTCTGTGGAGTCTACTTCATTCGAAATTGTGGTTAGGTGCTTGAATAGTCCGGGGTGTAGTACTCTATATGTATTTAAGATTACTTATTATTTAAACCAAATGTAATGAAATGTAGGTCTTCGTATAAACAATATTGTTATATATATATATTGCTATGTGTGTTTTCATGTGACTTGATAGAGTGTATGTCTAGGAACCCAAAACTGGACATCCAGCTTTCTGAATGAATATGGTGAAGTGTATGCAACTACTGCCACACTGATCAGCAGACATATATAACACGTCCTGGATACTAGGTCAATTTTTTTTTACCTCATTCGGGGTACATTATCTTTTATTTACTTTTTGAATTAGTATTTAAATTTAATGTAATCTATCAGCTGTCATTTGATCCCTGAAAGCTGCTGTCTCTGTGAAGTTGATACAGAGTTTTCTCCTGCACACTGGTCAGGTCCATGTATATACTAGCTTCCCTATTTACAGAGGAGAGTCTCTGGTAGCTTGCTTTGCACAGGTTTACTTATTTCTTTTGCTGATTACTTTTGTTTCAGGTGATCTTTCTCATTTCAGCTGTATTCTGTCATTATTTCTCTCATGCTGGAGAGTCTAATTTACGATATGAACGCGTTTCTTGTATAGTATACATTTTTTGATATCTCAGAAATCTTATCTGTGCATAATATCCAGACAGCCATTCAAGTCAACTAATAAATAGAATATGATTTTAACTGAAAATGATCACTTTTTATCAGATGGTTGCAATGCCGACTTTTGTTCCTTTGTTTTGTAAGCAGATTGCGGTTTGCAATGTAGAAACCTAGGAAAATTCTTGTACCACATATAATTAAGTCGTTTCTTTTCTCTTGATATGTCTAGCGAGGCATTGCGATCAACGAAGTACATGCTAAATAAATGTTGCAACATCATCAGTGTTTGCTTGCTTGTAATTGTAAAATGTCGTTTTAGTAGTGTTTTGTTCTTTGTTTGATGTATATATAGAATGTGTTTGCCTATGCATTCTGTGCATATTTGTGTATTCATATCTTTTTGTTCATTTGCTCTGGCATTTTATTGTCAAACATTTATAGTTCGTAGTTGTGTGAAAAATAACGCATTCGGCAAAACTCAACTTGGCCTTTGTTATATTATGTTGAGCAGTAATGTGTCTTTCTATGAGTGTGCAAAAAGAGTGTTGTCCTATTGGCATGCAGAAGTTTTCTCCTTGACATGCATAGCTTGCAACTGTTCAATTTGCTTTTTCAAGTAAAAGGTGCATATGGCACTGTGTCAATGAGCATCATGTCCAGTCTTATATCGTCCGCTTGTATCAGCCATATATAGCTGGTTGCAAACTCTGAAAACCTTTAGGGCTACGCTTTTCCTGATTTAATATTCCCTGAACACATTCCCTCTGCTAGCTATCATGTGGTTATGTAGCTTGTCAGGCACCTACAAGTACGTCATTTATGGAAACTCAGAACTTCACTTATCTTTCACTCATGTCTTCGGCTGACAAACCTATGCAGCGCAGAGTCAAATGGTAGGGGTCGAGAGTTTTCTCGTCTTGCCAGTGATGGCGGCTCAAACTCATAGTTTTTGTGATCAAATACTTATTGCCAATATATTGCTGGTTGCTTGTCAGTTTGTTTATGGTCTCTATCCTACTTGCACTATTCTATTTGTCTTCCAATTCATGCCCTAAATCTGATATATACAGCATGAAATGTGAAGGTTTTTTATATCAAGCATGAAAATAAGAAGGATCTTTGCAGAAATATTTGTGGAGACTCCTGTACAATATTGATGAAACCGTCTGGAAATCGATAAAAATACAGGAAGCGTAAAGAACAGGTCTACTTGACTTCTTATAAGAAGTGTAACCACTTGGAGATCTGCTTAGGTAAATAAGTAAAGTAAGTTAGCCTACCAAACTCAACGGCGACACAAAGGCTCCCTTTTCTTTAGCAACTAACAAAGGTAGGGGTGGTTATTTTTCCACTTTCCCTCATCCCTGCTGAGTGTGTAGTAAGGAGGCTATTATTGCTACCATTTAACCGTACTATCTTTTGCATGGGCTTGTTATGTATGCTGGTTGCATTGGGTGGGGAGGGGTAAAAACTACTCCCACCCTTAATAAAAACCAGGATAGCTAGAAGCCTAATTTTAGGTATGAGCATACCTGTCAGTAAGAATTTTTTGAGTCCATGACCTTGTGGTTGGGAGGTGCGCACGCTACTGCTTGGACATTAGTGTAGAAATCAGGAGTTTATTATTAAGTGAGTCCATAGCATACTCACTAATAGTTAAAATGCTACTTATCAAGTGATAAAGGTGCGTGTAATTTCTATACTTAATAAGGCACAGATTTCTGTCCCTGCAGGCCTCGATATAACGGCCCGATGGTTCCACTGATTTGTCGGGCAGCTTCAGGCGCACGCGACAAAATGTCGGGAGGGCTGAATGTGCAGAGTGCATGAAAATTGTTACAATTACAAATTAAGCAGTCATTTGCTCGATGTGTGTGGCACGATCTCTCCGGCTAAATACCATTTCTGAGCTATTCTGTTCTTTTCCCCAGTCACTCGTTCCTTCTCCACCGCATAGACTATTAAACTTGCGTGAAAATCGAATTGCCGGATACACCAGGAAACCTGCACATTGTCATTCGCTAATGCATGAGCAAAATCACTATCGGATGATGTCTGCTGTGACTGCTGTATGAGATATATTTCTGATATGATCAGCAGCATGGAGCAGGTGGAGCTCTGTGAATGAGAGGCGATTGAAGTTGTTTGCAAAACAAAGTTAAATTTACGGGCAGAGTTTGCATTCTAGCTACGTTTTGAGAGTATTTACATTAAGGTCAGAAACTTTGCGGGAAGAAACTTTCGCGGATCAGCCAAGCCGCGAAAATTTTGCATTGCAAACATGAAAATGTACATAAATCTTACGATGATAGTATTTCAGGCTCCGGATGTCCGTTTGTGCTTGCTCATATTTTTTTTGTTTTTCAGCCTAGAGAGTGCTTGTGAAAAAACTAGTGTGTAATTCTACTGATTTCTGATTAAACAAAAAATATCATCCATTCATGTACCATGACAGCCATACAAGAGTGTGACTTACTAAGTTAACATGAAATTTACGGCTTCCGGCATTTTAGCAGATACCGGACCTCAGTAGAAATACATTGTTGGTAAATGGCACCAGAGCCGCGATGCATTGCCGAAACTGAAAGACTTCAAGCAATGCTGTGCTATGTAGACCTGCGTTTTTAATACAAAATATATCTGTTGGAGTTAAGAGTGCTTTTATAGAGGCTAGGAAGCCAGAAAGAAGGGACCTTTTGTATCCGGCACGGTAGCCGTAAATAGGTACGTAGATATTCAGTCTCACGTATAAATGAATTTGTCGGGTGGTTGCATGTGACCGTGACAACTCCATCACCTCGGCTGCCATTTTGTCGGGCACCCGGAAAAAGTTATATCGAGGCCTGCCCTGTCTGTTGTTTAGCTTGTAAACCAAGTGTAATTTTTCAGTTTTTACTTGCTGGTTGAGTACAATTTTTGTAAAGATGCTGGAATCATCTTGAGATACTGGCTTCTTCTGACATTGTGGTGCTTTATGATTGGTTGGCTGATCTAAGTTTCTATCCAGTCACATATAGGCAACCTTGTCTGCTATGATGGCTTGGTCATTGAACTACCTTCCACTGAATACTTCATCCCCTGTGCCCAGGTATGTTCCAGGCATATTGTTTGACTTTGTTGTTTGAGTTGCATTTTTATGTTTGCCTTTACTGATGGAAGTTTTTCTTTGAGATTCATTATTTATGCCAAGCATTGCATACCCTGGGAGCATGTCCTCTTTTCTGTATAAGAACTTTCTTGCTGACTCCCTGTCCAAGAAACAAGGATCTGGGTAGGTTAGCCAATTTCTTTGATTCATTGTCCATGGAGAGCACAGTTTCTGGGCTCTTTGTTCTAGATGACTTTTTGTTTATTAAGGTATAGACAACCTGACTAGGTTTTCCTTTCCTCTACTCGGTTAACCCTTTCCATACACAGCCCGGCGCCCCTAGTTTACTGAGCGAAAATATGAGTTTTTCCCCCTGCCATACTAAACCTGCTCTAACTCTTCAAATATTATACCTGAGAAGCTGAAACTTGCACCCTTTTATTGTGAGACCAAGTACTACATACAAATGTGAGTATTTTTTATTTGGAATTTTTGGTGACGTCATAAATTATTTATTCATGACTTTTGAAAATTAAAAAAAAATATCGAAATTTTGAAAATGGTGTCCTCTGTGGTCCAAACTCCTAATTACTAATCTGCCACATACAAGGAACATCTGGTCCAAATTTCTAGTGAATCGGAGTAGTAGAACTAAAAAAAATTGTGACAAAGGCTTGCTCACCAAAATTTTCGCTAAATAGCGTAAATTATGCTAGCTACGTCCAAACTCCACAAAAAAGCAAGTAACGCACATATGAAACACAGAAATGGTGCTTTCTAAACAAGGAAGACAAACCATGATCATAAAGATCTCAAAATGGAAAGCAAAACATGAACAAAATACGAAACAATATAACAAGTACTACTTTGCAAGAATTGAAATTTGACGCCACAGACCTAGCTTCTTCATCAGAGCTAGCGTCAATGTCAGATTCTCCCAGATCCACAGAACGATTAAAATCATCATTCTCATCCGTCCCAGCCTACAATTCAGTATTAGTTCTTTGCCTGTGACTGTGACAGCCATTCGAAGAGGACGCCATCGAAAAAAAAAGTCCCGTGTTTTCAAACCCTGGTTCCTGCGGATTGCGGGCAGCTGTTCACACACGGGTCTCTCTGGGAGTTCAGAAATTTCGTAATCTTGCTTTGACTTTGTCATCAGGCCGTAAAATTTCATTTTTTATAGTACCCGCTCTGCGGGTATCACAGAAACCAAAGTTCAATTTTGAGCCCGCTCTGGGGGTATTACGGTAGGAAAGGGTTAAAAGTAGCTTCACTTTCAAGGAGCAATAGAGTTTAGTCCCGGGTTAGCAGTGAGAGGCATATGCAAGGATTACTTCGTGATCATTGGATCTCATGATTTTTAGCTCCTCTTATATATTCACGTGTTTAGAAATGTGTCCCTGATGTAGACGTGGAGTACCTCTACTTTGTGTAAACCTTTGTTTGCGGAAGTCATATTTTTGTTTTCACTTATGTCCTATTCCCCTCATTCCAATTTTATAGTTGGGGGAGGGGGCAAGTATGCTCCCACAGTTAAAATAGGGTTACTTTAATGTCTCGAATAAGCACCCGGGCGCTTATTTAATTTTTTAAGCTTTTAGGTAGGCGCTTATTTGAAGGGGGCACTTATTTAAAGGACAGATTTACAAACAACTTAAAAAAGAAAAAATTTCCCATGTTTGTATGATGAAAAAAGATAAAATCAAGAATGTAAGCTGAAAAAAATTGTAGTGTTTCTTCAACATTTCTTACTATATCACGTGTCAATTATTATCTTACCGAAAATTCGAATTAAGCACTGCTTTCTGAAGATTTGAGGGAGGGCGCTTATTTGAAGGGTGGGCACTTATGCGAGGGGGTGCTTATATGAGGGGGCGCTTATTCGAAGCATTACGGTAATAAGCTCTACCTTATGAAATCCAAATTTACATTTAGTTATAGATTACTTATAGGCTCAAAAATTGATCTTTTTTGTCTCTAGAATGGTCTTTTTACATTTTTTCTCCTTACATTACCCAAAAATATATTCCCAATGCATCTTAGGGTTATAATTCATTAATTGTTCCTTCCATTTTGCATATTGGTTGACCTCCATTTAGTCTTCAATCTGGTAAAAAAAAAGGACCAAAACACCATTTTTTATCACATCTCATTATAACAAGGACGTCATCTCACATCAACGGAAAACTTTTGTCTGTTGCTACATGGCATCTTAGAAATTGTTTTTGCAATAATGACTCCAAGTTATTAATTACTTGATGTCTGTACATAGCCAAGAAGCTTCAATACATTTGAGGACATCATGTAGCAACATCATACCAGTTGACATGTTAGACCCTGTGTGCAAAAACCTCTGATTTTCGCTAGTTGGTAATAGACATAAATTATGATGGGAAAACGATAATACCAATCAGAAAATCTCAGAATACTGCAATGCTGGAAGTGACAATCGCACACACGGTTTTAAAATTGGAACAAGACTAGTTATCAGGCATTCGGGAAACCACAATAGTCATATTATCTATAGCTTTTTGATGTTATCAGAGTCATAAGGAATCGAAGCAGCCCCTTCAGTTTGCTTTGACTGTAATAATTCAACTTTGCAAAGTTTGATGAGCAACTTCTTCAGGGCATATGCACAGAATTATAAGTAGTGACGTTTTTCTTAGGCCAAAGAAATCGGATTGAAATTCCGAAGCTGCAACCTTAAGGAGGTACGCGAGAAATAAATTTTGTCGATAATTCTCCCTCTCCTTATGCCATGCATAAGGTTGGTGGAGTCATTTTATGTCGCCAAAAAATGGTTCAAACCAGATGGCTTACCTCATGTACGTATCTTTGCAGTCAAATGGCTTTGTCTCTGTAAATGTTCTGATTGCAGTTTTACATGCAGAAAGTGAGTGTCAGTTTTCACTTCTATGGAGGTCCCATATCATTGTGCTTTCTCACCTTTCAGTGCCAGAGTAATTTTCTGTTAATAGGGAGATAGGCTAGCTTTACCCACAACTCTCTTTTGTATTGTTCATCCATATGCATTGCTGACACCCGATGTTGCATCCTTCTTTACCCCTAATATTTTGTGCTTTCTTCATTGCCTTCAGAAAAAGCAGCCAAAAGCTCGGCCATTTTCGTAATTCAACAATTTTCTGTTTATACTCGTCCTTAGATGTTGCCTTGTTCATGAAAAATTGTTGCTTGCTAATATGTTGAATCATATATCTGTTATTTCAGTTTAATTTGAGTGATTTTAATGTGCATTCAATTCATTTCTAAGTGTTTTCACATCTAGTTTGTGTATGAAACACTTCTTTCTTGTGTTTGATGTACAACTTGAGAGAAGCAGTAAATATATTGGGCAGTATATTTTTTAGAATTCCTCCTTTTTTGCGTGTTATGATTGTCAATGGTATGGTGTAATAAACCTAAGTGAAATCCACGAATTCTGTGACGAAGATTCACTTCCATCTCAGTTCTTCTGAAGTTCAAATGAAGTTGTATATTGAAGGTGTATTGTTTGTTCTGACATGACGCTGTGCTGAATGTTTGTAAATGAATGTCTTTAGTACCTCTCTATCTCAGTGACATTGCCATATCGAGATCGCAAACTACAAAACATATTGGTCATCTTGCAAGAGAAATAACCTTAACTGATGATGAGGTTAGAGGATTGCTTTGTATTCTTCCTTCAGTTTGAAGATATGCAATTGTTCTACTTTTTTACATCAAAAGACATCTGTCGTCATTTTTCCAAAACATCTGAGGATTCAGTATGAAATCGTCCTATGTGGGTTGGAAGTAGGGGGCAAGGTTGATTAAAAAAAAAAAAAAATAATTTTGTGCTTAGAGAATGTATATATTTGTGAGAAGTACACCAAGATGCTCTGAGTGCAAATTGTCCAAGTTGTCAATACTGTTGAGATTTATATGAAAATGGCTTTTCATGCTCGGGTAGCCTGCAGTTGGAAGACTGTGTCTTTTTATCCTTAATCATCAACAATACATATCACTTTCTCTATGACTCTTTTTTCTCATGCTTTATTTCATTACTTCTCATTTGTGCATATCCAATTCCAGCAAGAAAGGCCTTTTGTGAATTTGAAGTATAGTTTGTGAGTTTGAAGTATAATCTATAGAGTCTGGGATATCTCTCAGTAGTTATGGTGTTTTCGGATAAGTTCTATATATGGATCTTGTTGAAGCCTGCGCATGTTTGCATTTGTAGGGGTGCCAACTTAAGATCAATTGCTTTAGATGCCCTCCGCTGAAGTTTTCGAGCTAAGACATTTTGAAGAAATATTTCAGGTCTAGACTAACTGTCTTCTGCAATTGTTAAAGGAACCATCTCCAACAAAAATACAATGGCGTACTCCCCAGTCGTCAGAGAACTGCATAGTGGTCTTTGCATATCATGCACGCCACTACCGTTAAGGTGCATGGAAATCTGTGCGCACAAAAAATAAATTTGTCGAGACCTGCATGTTGATCGGTTAACCACAATAAGTTTGGCATTTGTTGTTATAACCATTCCGGAATTGCTGGTTCCACCCCCCTCCCCCATCCCCATATGTACGAATGTTAAGGTGACCCCTGGGTTAAGTCTATGGCATTATTAACCTATGCCCATACCTAACATTGAAGTTCGAAAGGCAGATATATGTTTTCAGGAAAATATACCATATTTAAATTGCATCTATTGCTAAATACGGACGTTGATTTAATATATATTCAGCCCTGTAAATTTGTCTCGGCATTCAGCTTTGCCGACGCATTTGCCGACGCAAATCCGGCTTACGACGGCAATTTTTTGCCGACGGCAGTTAACCCACACAAGAGCAACTCATACCACTCAGGTTTGACTTCACTCACACTTTTTACTAGCCAGCAGCTTACGAGGGTTGCTTTGGCGTAGGAAAGTGCCCCGTTCTTGGAAGTCTGCACTTTTTACCAATCAGAATCGCAGGAACTACAGAATCAAAATGGTGGTTGAAGCTACAATGGACATCAGCTAGATGGCTAAGACGCTAGGAAGAGGAGTAAAAGTTTATTGATACTTTTCTTGTTGTAAAATCAGAATGGTGTCCGTATCCACGTCCAGCAAACTGAAATCTCAAAAATCTGCTGAACAAAAAAAAAACAGCGTCACACTAAATATTTCATTTTGCACAAGTTAAATCAGGAAGAGCGCATTAGTCTGCATCGTGGAGTCATGTTTGGGGTTCACGAAATAATACGCTCCCCAGCAGAATGAAAGAAATTGCGAAGCAAGCGTACTGGTGATAAAGAAATTAAAGTTTATGCACGGGTTCTTTGAGTCATGGGCATTAACTTCATTGCATCAACTGAGCCCCACAAGTGAAAGACAATTTGCATCCATTGGGGTGGAATATGGAAAACTATAATAGCAAGCCTCAAGGAAACTTTCTTCGTTTTGCCGACGTAGTGCCGGTTCGGTCCCGGCCCACGTCGGCACAAAAATGCTGACGCAGTTTTCCCTTAATTTACAGGGCTGTATATTGCGCTGCTGTATTTCTTCTTTTAGGTTGAGTTCTATGGAAAAACAAAAGCGAAAGTTTCGTTATCTGTATTAGACAGATTCAAAGATGAACAAGATGGTAGTTATATTGTTGTTGCTGGGTAAGATGAGCGCTGCTTTCTTTATAAGAAGTATGTCTGATTTAATGAAACACCGGGCCCAAGGTTCCAGGATAATTAAGAAGTATTTAAGACACATACTGAGTCTGACACGGTAAGTCAGAGTTAGCAAAATAATTGAATTTAAGTCAAAAGTACTGTATACAAAAACAGTTATGTGGAATACTGCTGGGCTGTGAGAATAATTTCGGAACAATTTTGAGTGCCTTACACATTGACAAGGAAATGGATGGATCAGTGAGAGAAAACATAGGCTTTCTAGTAACTCAAAATGCTCAGACACGGGAATGGATAAAAATGCAGCCTGTCTACATGATTTCATGCAACATTTTGGCTAGGACTTGAAGACTGTGCTATGAAATGTCTGTCTGTTCTTAGCAGCGAGTTTCCAATTTGTATTGTTTTCAAAAGCAGACTCTAAACTACTGTGAATGTCACATCATTATGTTACATCCAGTAATTTGGTAGAATAAATGTTGCATGGAGCCGCCCCAAGCAGGGAAATTATTGAGAGCACTGTTGATGAAAAGGTTAGGCAATATGATGAAACATCTTATAAGGTTGTTTGTTTTTTGGCACAAATTGAGGACTGTAGTCATTCAACTATGCCTATGAAATTTGACCGCGATTCGTACCGATAAATATGGGTCATTGAAAGTAAACTGCCTTCTGCAGGTATTGAGCATTTTGCATGATAAACATATTTCTCTGTATAGAATCACGCCAACTCCACTTGGAGAAGGGAAGAGTACAACAACTATTGGATTAGCTCAAGCCCTGGGAGCTCATGCCAAAAAGAATATTTTTGCATGTGTTCGACAGCCATCTCAAGGACCAACATTTGGAATCAAAGGTCAGTGTCTGCTCCATTTCTCCCTGCTACTTTACTTATTTAAATCTATGGATTTGTAGTTTGGTGTGTAGTCTATAATATATTCTGCATCAGTTTTATATCCTGGGGTGGGGGATGGTCGTTGGGAGTGGGGTGGTGGTGATGGTGAATGGGAGGTAGTGGCCTACTCTTGAAATTCAGATTCACCTAGTCTACTTGCTGCTCTCATGCTGGCAGTTGCAATGAACAAACTCAAATCTTTGTGCGCATTCTTGTAGTTACTTCACACGTATGTACTATATTACACAGTATATTGCATTAGACAGTATGTACTTCTGTTGTGAAGGTTTAGTATTATAGGAGAAAGACGTTTCCTGTCCATATTAGCAGAAGCGGGAGTGTATTAGTTGAGTTATTGGGCTATATAGTAGCCTGCTCCCAGACCTAGCGCACTTCACCAGCTTGCTAGGTCTACTAACATTGGGCGTTAATTATGCAGCTCGGCAAAAAATTAGCAAGGTCTCACAAAAACAAGACAAAGGCAAAGCTGCTAATTATGCTATGTATCCTAGCAATAGCTGGAATGCTCGCCAAGATTCAAATTTGTTTACTGCAAACTGCGCAGTATGATAGCAGGTGGCAGGGCCGTTTGCTCAATAGGGTATTGAATTTGCACTGATGTAGCAAACTGCATTAGCGTACGAAGGTGAGCAGACTGTGACAGAGGGTAACTTTCTCGAGCTGTCTGTGAGCAGGCTAGCTACAAAGATGTGGAAAACCCTAATTTTGTTCATTCTTTTGTTATGAAAGGATTTTGTCTCATAAATCCTCTTTGACTTTCGTAGTTCTTACTCATGCGCTGGATACACTTTGCCCACGTTGGCATAATATTGCCTTTGATTTTGATGTTTCATGTCCTTCTCACTGTAGGAGGAGCTGCTGGTGGTGGGTATGCACAAGTTATTCCAATGGAAGAGGTGTGTTACCTTTTGCACTTTAACATCGCCGAATAGAGCAGTTAAGTTTTGACTTCTAAAGCAGTACCTCTGGTGTAGTTCTTCCATATGTCTTTAATTGGGACCCCTTTAAGATCCAGTGTCTTTTCAGAGTGCTAGCTGCTGTTTGACCCACCCATATGATTATACATTTTATAATGCCAACTTGTAATGATATTATGCACTGTACAATGATATTATGCACTGTACTGCCCTTCACAGAACATCTCTACCTGCTTAAGGTTGAATGGTTGAAGAGTTGTTAAAACGTTTGCATGCGGAGACCAATACCACTGCGATACGTTAATGCCTGAAGGAGCAATACAAGCATGTCCTTAAATTATCTATGCTTTTGTGCCAGGCTGCTGCTTTTTAGATTTTTTCAGATGGTTGCACAATGACATGTATAGTGTAGTCATCATAAATGAATTTAGCTGTTTTCACTTAAGATAAATGCTGCTGTTATTTTGCTTTTTAGTTCAATCTGCATCTTACTGGAGATATACATGCTATCACTGCTGCCAACAATCTTCTAGGTAGGTGTTGCTTGTTACTGTACTAGAACTTAGTTAATGCTTGCTAAATCAATATAATTATAATGAGTGAAGATACTGAAAAATCCAACTAATCTCCCTGGTATTTTTTTAAAAAACCTATACTTCACTTGGTATAGTATGCTGACATTGGAACAACAGAACTGCAAGTTAGAAACTTGCTAGGTTTGATTTCCTGCACGGGGGTACTGTCTCACTCATATCTGAAATACTCTCTTTTGTCTGGTTACACATTACATTTTGCATTTCGCATTTTGCAGCAGGTACTTTGGATTAGGTCTCACTTGCAATTAAAGCCAATACTCTGTCATATCGGTTTTTGCACTTACCAGAGTACCAGAGAGTGGTTTAGACCTGCATCACATGCATTGAAGCATTTTGCCTCTCCCATGCTAGAGATGGATCTATAAGCTTCAATCTGTAACATATTTGTCTAATTTGTTATTGGTTAAATACTGTAAGTAACAATGATACCCTTCCTGGAAACTTGCATGCCATGCTGATGTACTGTGGCTCCTCCTTAGTGAAAGATCAGCACCATGCCCTGATCTAGTTTTTCATCTTCCTTCCTTGGGCTTTTTTTCGCTTTGAATATTATGGTGGCGGGAGCCTGACAACCCCCCCCTACCTAAATCCCAATATATGTAGTCAATAAGGATGAAGCTTGGCAGGTATGTTAATTAATTAACTATTATATGGATTATGTTTAGGCATATACTGCATTTGCTTTGAATGACATCAGTTGTTCTTTTGTTAGGGGTCATGTCCAAATCCGAATTCAGACTCACGGTAGTCTGTCCGCGCGGTAGTCGCACGTCTACCGAATGGGTCAGTCCCATTAAATTCGGTAGACAGATTAAGTTT
>JAOBRC010813114.1:0-17052 GCA_027575255.1 Scolionema suvaense | reverse complement strand
ATTTCAAGCCCCCCTCCCCCCAGCAGAAAGGGGAGGGAAGACGCTATGCTTCATGGATTGGTTATATGCAATTGTATATTGGTTGTTCCATATAGGCAGCGTTTTAGTTTGTGCATGGTTTGGGCTTTAAAATCTTGAGAACATGCCTGCTTTCTCAGGGATGTTTCAAAATATTATACTATGGACAGCAATTGTATATAGTTATGTTATGAGCCATGTTTTCTATCCCAGAAAAACCTTTTTCTCCTAGGGTGCGGCTATTTTTCTGCCAAAATAGTCATAATCAGGGTTTTTCAAGAAGTTTTTAAGGTCTGTTCACTTAGTTTTTGTAACTTTTGGTGTGAATCTAGAAAGCGGTAGTAGTGCATCTGTGAGAGAATTCTTATCTTGCTTCTTTTTTAATGTATTTTTTACTGTGGTTGAAACGTGGTAGCAGTTACTTATTTTTTGAGCCATATAGCATATCTGAGAAATTACATATTCGTTCTGGGCATTGCCGTTTTCTGATGAAAATAGCCATTTTAGGCAAAAATTGCAATTTCTAAGGTCTATCCAACATGTTTTAAGATCTGTTCGTTACTATTTGGAATAACTGATCAGAAAAAGGAGAATAATAGAAATAGTCGTATGAACCATGTGTCATAATTATGCTATCCACCAAAAGCCCCTATCCGTCTTGTAGTGCATAGTGTCCATGGGTAGCCCATTGTGTATTAGAACTTGCAGGCTCTCATCCTTGCTATTGTTTAACACTGCACCAAAAAAAGTGAATTTTGCTTACCCAAAAGTATTTAGTCTTTCTGTTTTGACGGAGTATAAAACTTTAAAAAAACTATTACTCTTATTAACCGCCATCCTCATCAAAGAAATTAGAGTGATTTGAATCACCTTGGAAATGACCTTGAGGTAGTCCATGTTTCATATTATCTGTTATCTGTCCCTGCTCTTGGTTTCATAAGCCAAGCATTTTCATTTCATCTGCAAGAGTACATTGAGAGGCAACAAGCAGCATGAGCATTTGGATTAAAGCATGCAGTTTTTGTTGCATGTTTTCGGTTTGGCATGGTTTAGTCTTTGAATCCAAATATTCTGCCTAGTTTTCTTTGTGTTTGGCATCGATGTTCTTTTCATTTCTGTGTCCAATCCTGTCTCTTTAAAATTTGTTTTTTGAATTTAGAAGAACAACTAATAGGGAAGGTCTTTAATTTTGATAAGGTGGTGATAACATTCTGTTTTTATTGAAACCATTGACATAATCAGCTAGCTTTTTTGGGGATGATGTGGTACACTGTGGGAAGATTTAGGAGTACAATTGGATTTTATGTAGGTATCTCCCGAGCACGAGTTTTTTGATGCAGAATACCTTATGATGAGAGAAGGTTTTAAGTTATGAACCCCGAGCACGAGGGACTAATCTGATACTTGGCTTGAGTACAGTCTTTTTCAGCACTTTGATCTCAAGGTACAGGAAGCAACAACTTGGGAACCATATTCTCACAATCTTGATAAGTTCATGTTGGATAGAACATTGAGTAAGAATAGAAGGACAGCCTAAAAGCACATAATTAAATTACACACACCTGAAAGCTAAACTGAATGCCAAGTCAATCTATTCAAATGCAGTCTGGGCCATTTGATGGGCAGGGTTTTATTGTGGACTCCGGGGTGTCTGAATAGTGGAGGGATCATAAATTCAAAAAAAAAGGATGGGGGATCGTAGTAAGCGAGTGGGTTGAAAATATTAAAAAATCTAATAAATCGAATAATTCATTGCAGCTGTCAATTTTCTTTGCACTTTCGGGATCATTTTCAAATAAACTCTAGAAAAAGCGAGGCAAAAAGAGAGATAACTCTGCATAAAATTATTAAACCACGGGTCAAAATAAGCTTCGGAGGGTTTCAGAAAAAATGCAAAAATTTATTAGTGTGGTATACAGAGAATATGTTCTAGGTAGGTGCATCTGCATCATTTTATCTTGTACATATCTTCATTGAAGTGTGTTTTGTTTTGTTCTCCACCAAGCTAAAGGACAAGTATGGCAAAGAATGCAAGGTATGTAACTCTTGAAAATGACTTTTCACTGTTTACTGTATGTATTAAAAATGCTTTTACTTACTGCTTTTTTGCTCATAATGCATAAATTATAAGTCATTTCCAGGCTTCTCCTAGTCTCTTTGAAGTAGACAGAAGCTTAATGCTGGTTTACTTTTTATAGGGCTTACACAGGTTGACATAATGACATTGAGATTAAACTTCTATAATCCATTCGAATGACCATTGTCAATGCCAGTGTCTACTTGCTGTCGTAGTTATACAAGAAGGATATTGACACTTCTTTGTTTACATTTGTCAAAGGACTTGACGAAGCAGCAGACATCTCACTCAAAGTAAAATCCTTGCAATTTGATTGGCTGCTGAGTAGTTCATACGTCTTGCAAAGTTCATACAACTTTTCAGATTTGCGTCAGCTTTGTAAATTAGTATTCGGTTTTCCCTGGTTGTGCTTATATCAAGGGATGAAATGAAATGTCAGTGCGAACTAATTTGGGATGTCAATGTCGCAATATCAGCTTGCATAGGCTTTCTGTTGTAAAACCAAACAAGTTCATAAGTAGTCCGGACTTATAGATTTTTTTGTACTGAAGTTAAACTCTTGCAGCAGATGAGTTACTAGGCGTAAAAGGAAAACATTAAGTCAATATTTTTAGAAGGACAGGTTTCAGCTAATTGCTTGCCATCTTCAACTGTGCAGTAAAGCTCACGTACAAATACATAGCGTCAGACCCCTATTTCTCTTGCAAAAACTATTGTATAGCTTCCTTTTAATTTCTAGACTAACATATATGGATCATTGGACCTTCAACACAGTGATAGGGGTATATATGGGCCTGTTTTTACACCCATGTGTGAACAACTGGACCTCCTGTGGAGTGAAACGTGTATTGCTTGGCCTTAAAGGGGATGTCAGGCATATCTCTGGCCTTTAGGGTGTCTATTAAATTTGTTACTTTTTATGGGGCATTAAAAAGACAGGGCCTAATATAGCCCTAATTTGACAGCGCTGACTGCTTTTGGGCATATTAAGATCAGCGCCCAAAAAATCATATGGGAAATTTTCTTCGCTGCACTATGAAAAATGGAAGCTTGAGTGTTAAACCGGTATTACCTGAGTGTTAAACTCATTTGCACCCCAGTCATTTCCTGCACCATTTACACATGATACCCAGAATTCAGGATGTGACCTTTTTGATTGATATGTGTTCATGGCAGGATATTAGAAACAAATTTCACACATTCTGTTTCTGTTCTGCAACAACATGGGGTAAGTCATGCCAGATTCACTGGCTAGCAAGATAATTGCAACTGTCTGAACAACTGGCACCAAAAAATAAACCTGTATCAGGCCCTGAAAGAGAGAGGCATCTATCACACTTTCGTGCAACTCTTTTATACATCAATGAAATATACATAATATGATATGATCATAAACATCATGTTTTCCATGTTCTCATATTCTTATACGAAACAAAAACCATAAAACTGAAATAATGTAGTAGTAGTAGTAGTAAGTTTTGCATGCATCAATTTGAGTTCTTCCTGCAAACACCCCTCTGGACAGGGTGTCTATTCGACGGGGCATGTAATAGAGAGTGGCATTCATTGAAAAATCTCCTGAAAAGAGTGGGCCTTCATTCTAGGGGGTGTTTAAAAGAAGGATGTGTTTAACCAAAGCATTACATTATCCATACTTACTCTCCTTGGTGTGTTTCTGTGTCCCAGTAAACCTTTGATTGTTAATCCCAATGATTGTTTCATGAGAAAGATGCATGAACTGGTAAGCATACATTGCTTTTTTAATTGGTGGTCTGTGATAGAGGGTGGACATATTTTGTCCACGCCGTAGTATTAGTATAAGATGAACTCTCACTCTATCACAAGCTTAATTAAGGCCCTGCACGTACAGATCTCTGGCTTTCGCTAGTCGGAGATAGTCACGGCTAGTCATACTTTGTGAGAAAATTTAGATAAAAACTATTACTATTTCCGACTAGGAGATTTGGTCATCGCTATTTGGAGTGTAGTGCTGCTCCAGGGCAACACATAAGCATCCTTTGAAGTTAGTCAGAAAAGATTGGGAAAACTGGTAACGAGTAAAATTTGAGTGCACAGAGCAAAATATGACTAGTGCAAGGCCCATTCTTCTTGGAACAAAGAGCTAATTGGGGAATTATTGCCAGTCAGCACCAGTCAGAATTCTTATCTCTGTCTGCGCAGGGCCTATGATAATCAGATACAGTAACTCTCTCTGCCATTAAAAATACACCACTATTGTAAACAAACCAGTAACTGAGGGTAAACCCAGAAGATGCAACTTGGTGGAATAGCCATCCACTGCCACACGTAACATTTGTTTGGTTCTACAATCTGACCTGTGGAAGTCTAAAATTTAGGGCTGACGTCTACAAAACATAGTGTTCGAATGTAACAAGGTCATTTTTAGTGTCTGCCTTTGGGATGGGGGTTTGTCATCACTGTTCATACTGGCTCTGATCTTCTGGAAACTAAACAAGTGTATAGTCTGAGTGGTTCATGGCAAGAGTGATCAATTTTTTTGTTTTTTTGTATTGTTTTTTATGTTAGCTATACTTCTGTGATCGGATTTTAATTTTATCTAACAATTTGTTTCAGAGTTTTTAGTCTTCTATGATTCAGATAAAATTCGCTTGGTAGATTGATTGCTGGTATCCTTGAAACGTACAGCAGGGGTCGAAATAGCAACCGGACAGCGGACATGTCTGGCTGAAGTTTCTAAATGACCAGCACATATTCAGGATTGAATTTAGAAAGCCCGGCAGCTTTTAGTGATCAGTTTAATATATTTGAGGATTCAATCAATGCACCATTAAAACATATGCGGTGGCTACACTCTGATTCCAGCATTACATCTTTTGATATACAGTAGACATCCGCGAATTGGAATGCTGCTAAATTCGACCTTTTGCTATTTCGAACAAATATTCGAGTCCCTTTGGTTAAAAAAGTCTTACATTAAATGTCGCTTAATTCGGACATTTCTTAATTCAAACATTTTTATTGGTCCCGTGTGCATTCGAATTAGCGGATGTCTACTGTAAATACTAACAGTTGATATTTTTAATGATTTCTGTATTGAGAATCAATTGTGTAAATATTAGTATGCTTGTAACATTTTTATGGTAGCTCACTCACCTATTTTGCCGATGTATAGTAGTTGATAATCAGAAGAGCACAACATGTTATTTATGTTAAGCCAATTTAAATCTATATTCCAACATATCATTTGTAGCTTAGTTTACGCTACTGTAGGACCCAGCAGGGGGCTTAGGGCACTCCCATACAGCTTGGACTGATTCTAGTCGCTCGCTTTTTATGACGCCTTGTTAGTCATCCAAAAGTCTGTCCGACACTGGAAATTTTCCTTATTGCGACCCCTGCACAGTATACTTTTCTCTCATCTTTTTGTTTGTTTCTTTCAGATCTGTCAACGGCCATTCACAATCTTCAAATGGTGTCCTGGTGCACGCATGCGCTACAAGAAAACGGAGATATGCCAGACTTGCTCTAAGTTGAAGAATGTTTGTCAAACATGCTTACTTGATTTGGAATACGGTGAGATTTAAGCCACCCTTCCCCTGCCTTTGCTGCAGGGTTCTTCATGTGAGGCGTCTTCAGTTCTTTTTTTTCACTTTTGTTTTAACCTTGTTCTAATTTTTGTTTTTATTACAGACACTTGAAGATGAGAACCCATTAGGCACCTCTGTCAAAGAAAATCTGTTTTATGAGCATAAAAATTTTTATCTGAACTTACAGAATCTTATGATATTTTATGAAATTCCTTGCAGATAGATGGAAATGAGAAACAATGTGGAGTATCTAGGTGGTGTCAAAATATTGAATCAAATGTCAGTATTTTTCATTCAATTTGCCAAATCATAAAGTAGATAGGTCCTAATTTAGCTTAAATGTGGATCAGATCTGATAACACTACACATCTTGAACTTTTCGGAAAACTACCTATTTTCTCTGAAAGTGCACCAATTAGCCAATTTTTGCAAGAGTGTGGCTGAAAGAAAAGCACGCAGACAAAACCTGCTCGCATTTTCCATATTTTTCCCTGACAGGACGACTTACTGGTTTTTCGTGGTTATCTAAGCTTACTTTTGTGACCTGCTATAATTACTAGCTGTAATTTCCATTCCCCTGTTGATTTGTGCAGGCTTGCCCATTCAAGTTCGTGATGCAGCACTTCGTATACAAGATGAAATGCCGAAATCAGATGTCAATAAAGAGTATTATCAGCAAAACATGGAGAAGGAAGTGAGGCATTTTTTTCTAGTGTTAATTTTTTGGCCCTTCTGGCAATATTGTTTTCTGATGTCACCCAGAGTCGTTCATAATAACTAGATCATGTTTTAAAACTTCGTTTTGTGCAACTTCTTGCATCCGTATGGAGTGGAGTGTGGGGTTATGCGACCTTTGAAGGTGAAAGTTTGGAGAGTATTTTCTCCTGATGTTATTATTAGATCTCATCCTTTTGCAATTTGCACCTTTCAAGATGTGGCCCTTATACATCAAGTAAAAACTGTTTTGAGCTCTGACATGAGCTTCTGGTGTCCTGCTTAATATTTGATCATGCAATGTCTTTGCTTTCACTTGTCTGCCTTATAGTCATGTTTATTCCTGTGAAAGAAAATATTTTTGATATTACGTATTAAGAAGCCTAAAAAGAAACTCAAACTCGCGCCTGGGATCCATGATGTACGCTGTATGACATACAATTGAGAATTAGATGCAGTTCAAGCATTTCTATGACAACTCTGCTTATCTATTGATGACAAACTCAAAAGAATCATTGAAGTTCTGATGTACTTCATGATGGCAGAGGGGTCCATTCTTCGCACACTCAGATCTGTTTTAATCAAAAGGTTAGAAGTTTCCTGTCTTCTAAAACTTCTGAATGTGAAGAGAATTTGTGAAGGGTGTTACATGCCAATCAAATCAAGTGTCCTTTTTCTTGGTTTGTAGCCATAGCATTTTTGTTGCTAGCGTTACACTGCTGTATGCTGGATTAGACCCTAATTGTGTCGTTCAGAGTTTCCCTGTAAATCGTAGCAATGTGTTGAAATAAGTAACAGCCCCTAATGGCTCTCCCAAACTGCTGAAACAACAAAAGCAACATTCAGCATTAGTCTAACTCTTGGTAACATGTAGCAAATTTATTTTAGAAAAGTTTGCAAATGGTCATCATGCAATGCATTGTGGGATGGCCAGGTTGCAAATCTCATCAAAATGGTAGCTGATGTCCCCCAAGGAGATCATTTTAAAACTAAGCAGTCAGGGCTTTTTTTCAATTGCAATGACAGGGGCATTGTATCCGCAGCTCGGTTAGCACCGTAAAAGCAAAAAACAATGCAAATAAAGAGAAGGCAATGGCAATTCAGGCCTTGAAATAACTATTGGACATCGGACAGTGTCCGATGGGATTGCAGCATTGTCCAACAGAAATCACAGATCTACCGGTCAGGATATCCAACGGGATTTTATTTTACAACTTACATCATCTTTATTGATACAAGAAAACAAATATTTTATTTATATTCGGATATAGCTTGCTCAACGGACAGGCAATGGTAGCAGAATGAGGTTCTCTCTCGCTGTTGTCTGTTTTGACGATCTTCTTCTCGTGAGCCTCCGCTGCACTATGGTAAGCTCATGAGTGGTTGACTTTCAGGAATGCTGTGCTAAGTGCACTTGAGCCAAACCAAAAGCAGAGCTTTGTTTACCTCACAAACGTTCCATGGAGCAGTAAAAAAATGAATCAAGCGAAATTGACGCCAGCTACAACTAACAGTCCTGGACAGTGAGTGCTTTGTTTGGTAACGTTTAGTTAATAATTAGAATAAGGTCCAGGGCTGTCAGAAGCTGTACTTTCGTTAGTAAGAATTCACTAAGACAAAATTATGATTAGCACTAGTGAAATTTGATTAGGGCTAAACACTTGTTGCGGGCGCACTACAGGCTGCTATCACTTCAGGTCATCATAAACAAAACGCTTAAAGAAATACTTCAACAAGCTGGTGTTTACTGATCATAAAGCTTGTCCTTTTCTTTCTCAACTTGTTGTCTTCCATACTTTCCACTAGTCATGTTCTAGGGTTGCCTCGAGGCTTCCCTCGGCACTCTTTGAGGTTAGACAGAAAAAAATTGCATCTGACTCGTGCTACGTTTGCCAGGCGCATTAGCTGGTATTTCAAAAGTCAAAATCTTTTGTTGCACGCACAAAGGCTGCGTGATAAAAAATGCAGGTAATCATGCCTTAGTCACGAAATATGATAAGTGCACCCTGGACCTAGTATTTATTTCAGATAGGATGATGTTGACACTCCTGATATTTTGTATCTCGCAGAGAAAGAGAGAGACAGGGCAAGAATGATTCAGGTCGATTTGCTGCTGTGAAACACAGATAGTACACAACACGGAACATATTTATAAACTCATTTTAAGTTGAGTGCAATGATGGTGTTTTATCTCAGTGTTTCTGCACCGAAAAGAGAAAAGTGAACTTATTTCTGCAGGTCATTCATCTGAAAGGTACTGGTGTTGACGAAGCATTTATTTCGCCCACTGGGTATGGCCCCTTAGAGTCTCCCATGTTCTGGTTGCTAAAACTTGCATGGGTTCGCACTTCTTCACAGCTGCGGCTGGGTTCGCGGACTGGTTAGCAATGCGTTTAGCTTGCAAAATATGTCCCAGATACATGACCCATTTTCAAGTGTCAGGGTGACTTTCAGGCATGGTTCGGTAAGTGCTCGTCAGTCCGATTGTGCTCAGCCAAACTTATGAGCTTGAAGTGACCAAGCTTGTACTGTCAGCGCTGACCTTAATGATCTACAAAATGTGAATACAGGACAATAAACTAAGAATAATCCATACAAGCTGGAAAATTAGTAAAAATGGAGATATTTTTAGGGTAAAAGACATGCCCTTGAAGACTGTAAAAGCGCGTTACATTTGTTTATCAGAAATTGTGATCCACGCTGTTCAGCATGAACCATGAATAACTGCCCTGTCAGTTCAACATCCAAAATGGGCAGCTGCTGTGACAGTCAACTTGCTGATCGGCAATGCCTGTCTGTGGGTTGTCGCCAAGTGGGGTTGGTTCGATCTTTGAGATGTTACTGGTAAGCCAGGCCTGCATATACATAGGGTTCTGCTGCATAAGAGGAATATGCCAATTAATGCTGAAGCTAGTCAGGACTGATGAGTCAAGATGCAAATGAAGGTATCTGCGAAAATAGTTATCTTTCTCCCCAGTCTTTTCCTGTTCGTGGGAACATCACAATGGCTGTTTGTAAGAGTTTAGCCTGTCTGACACGTCTGATGGAAACTCAATGAGTCATCAGACACGTTCGACGGTACCCTGCGAAGCGCGGACACGTGACTGACCGTGGAAAAGTAATTATTTCAAGGCCTGTAATTTGTGATAAAGTCACTTATATTCTAAAGATTTAACCAGGAGTGAGATCCTCAGGTTGTCTGGGAAAAATTTGCTGATATCAGCAAGTTTGTACCCTTGGTTTGCTTGCGAAATTTTGGTGATGATGCGAATTTTAGATCTCAGTATTACAAGGATCATGAACTATGAATTAGTAGGGTTAATGCCTTTTTCAGCCAATTTTTCATCAAACTGATAAAAATGACATCAGTCATCAAAGACAATGAGCCACCTGCCTGGAATGCCCATAAAAAGTAAGTTGAACTGCTGCAGTTTTGGGCGTATAGATGCAGTATTTTTCGCTCTACAGCCGAAAAGCCATTCTTGCGGGCAGAATTCCCCAGCTGTTTAGGGTTAATGCCTCCAGAGTGGATATGATTGCCTGCTGACAGCAGAATTGGTAATGACATAAGACCATTTGCTTTTATCGCTGTAAAATCAATTCTAATTTGCCCCCTGGCCATCCAACACTGAATCATATGATGATGTTTTGTGGAAAGTTCTATTGGTCTCGCATAACAAAATTTCTCATGTATCCATCAAATTCAAGACAGTGTATCTCAAGAACCATATAAGCTTTTGCTGGTAAAAGATGATCCAATTTAATGCTTTTGCAAGGCCATGAATGATAGCTGAGTTTCCTAATTTGAATCTTCTGTGAATTTAGTAAAGGAACTGTGCCTCAAAGTTTTATCAAGCATTGTTGCGTAGTAAAATACTCTGTCAGCTCTCGAATCAAATTTTGCTGTTCCATATTCAGTAGAAATGCTGCAATCGGATAGCAAAGTCTTGACTTGTTGAGTACAAGGCTTCATCCTCCTCACTGAAGTCCTGCATCCGCAGAGAACGATAAGAATGCATACGCTAATCCTCTTGTATTCCATCTGTATCAAAGCATTTTAACCCTATTTAGTACAGGCTTTTTGATGTACGTTATTGGTAGAGGGCATAAATCTCCCCCCCTCCTAGTGAAAAGTGCCTTAATCAGCACCAATGTAGATAGAACTTACCAGGAACATAGTGCTGCGTTTGACATGTCATGTGAGGTAAAAAAAATTGCTGATGACGTCATTAGTTATTGGTGACATCAGCATTTTTTGACATCACCTGGATTTTCGGACCAAAATTTTCATAAATGAAAATTGTTCCAAGAGCGACTGGAGACATGTTGTAAGATTACTGGAAAGGTTTATCCGTTCAGAAAATCGTAGTTTGCAAATTTTACATATTTTGTACAAAATTACGCTCTAACAAATAGAGCAAGTTCCATTCCAAAGGATCACGTCGTTTAGTCACAATTCCCTTTCAAAGATCTGCTATTGTGCATGCTATTGTGCTTCCAAACAATTTCGTGGCCAAGCCGTGATCACATTCTGAATGAGCAGTGATTACACCCTCAAATATGATCATTACCACAAACAATTGCGCGTGAAGTTGGTGATGCCTCCTTTTGTTGTGCGAAACAATCATGCGGTTATCTGAATAGGACGTTTAGAGCGGATTATCTCAGAACAACCAACTGACAAAATTACAAAATTTCATTTTGAGCTATAACTCAAATGGAGATGAACGTAAAAAATTGCAATTGCCTTCAATAGAAAGAGGAGGAATCGATCTGCAAAACCGTGTCTCAAAATTTTAAGTTTGTTTCTAGTTCGGATGCTACACACTGTTAAAGTTAATGTCCATGCGGCTTCTTCAATGTAAATGAAAAGGTATGAGCATAATTTATCATATTTCGAGAACGAAACTAGTTATGAAAAATTTGAGACTCTCTCTTGTAGTCCCATGTATGTATACTGAATCTGATGAAATTAAAATGATTTTCAAAAATCATTTGAATCAAGGGTCAGGGAATCAAAGTCCAATAAGGAAATTGGTTATCAAATAGTCACAGGATACAGAAGAACAAAGGAAATCTAAAATTTACATTTCTTTTACCGAATAGACAAAATAGCGAGTCACTGACAGCTGTTTGAACCATTTTGAGCAATTAGAGACAGGCGTTCCGAAACCCTTCCAGGATCCTTAAGTGTTTAGACGGCCATCTCTGCTGTATTTCTATCAAAATGGTAGCAAAAGCGAGCAAAAATGACGATCTTTGATAAATTTTGCCATCGATGGCCTTCCAAAATTAGCCCATATCTCCGGACCCCCTTGGGGTGTAAATTTGAAATTTGGCCTGGGAGTCTCTCATATAATTCTAATAAAAGCCCTAAAGTGGCAGCTCTTCAGCGTTTTCGGTTTAGTGTCTAAACTAAAAATTTTGACTGGGGGCGGGATAAATTCCCCTCTCCTACCCCCCATACCAAATAGAGGTGAATGAGCTTGTCGAGTGAACAGTTTGGGATACCAAGTATTTTGAAGTGCAGGAACATGTGTAAATCAAGAAATGGCAATGCTGCCATGAAAGTTCCTTGAAGTATGGTAGTTCGAAGGCTATTGGCTAGAAAAAGGCTTCTATCCTTTTGATTCGTAGATTTTCGCTCATGCGTTACTGTATCTTCATTGCAAATTAGTATTGCCATTTAGGCAAAAAAATTTATAACTTTTTATGGTACTATCATGCACGCTGTTCTTTGAGCAGTCTAAACAAAGCTATTTTGTCCCTTCTTTGCATTTCTGTCGGTCAAAATATTAAGAATATACCACTTCTAAACTGCTTTGAAGCTGAGGCCATGGTGCAAATGTTGAGGCCAGCCCAGCGGAACTCCGTTTGGTACTTTGTAGTGGGTGTTTGTGGAAGAAAGATCGAGAGAAACACATTTTTTCCTTTTCTTTTATAAACTCTGAGATGATCATTGATTGTTTCTTTTTGATGCATTTCCTTGTTTTCCTTCCTTCAGTTTCAAGTTTCGGTGGAAAAAGAATATGGCTGTTGTTGCATAAGTTAAAAGTATTCAATATCAAAAGTAACACTATAATTGGTTCAGATTGTTATAGAACTGTCCATGAATCATTTACGAAGTTAGACGTGTAGTGCCTGTGCTGGAAGGTTTAAAATCTATTAGCACTTTTTTATAGTTGGCCAACACAGATGGAACTACCCCTGGTGGTGCTGTTGGCAAAGCTCAAGCAGCAAGTGACCTTCTGTTGAAGTTGGCACGTACCACTCCCTACTATAAGAGGAACCGACCACATATCTGCTCATTCTGGGTGAAAGGCGAATGTAAGCGTGGAGAAGAATGCCCTTATAGGTAATTTGTATACCTTAAAAATGTCTTACAAGCATGCTTTTGTGATGGAAGTTTTTGTTGGTTAACATCTGTTCCAACTTCGTGAATTGTCATTGTTGGCATTTTCTCCTCCGGTCTGTTTAGGCTCTTATTGACTCATGTCAGAAAGAAACGGCCTAAAGCGTTAATTGCTGTCTATAAAAACAATGCAAATGCATTGTTAAGGCATCTCCTGGGTTAATGAAGCAAGAGAAACAGTCCTTCCCTAAGCTCCAATGTTAAGTATAATTTTTATATAATGAAGTTTGGATTTCTGGAGTTGTGCCCTATTTATGTTAGCATGATCGGTGCTATTGTCACAAAGTAAGAACCTAACTATGGCTTAACTATGGCTTGCCAATAGTAGTAAAATTCAATTACGTGAAAAAGCATTCATGCAATACCAATTCAGTCATTCAATTCACTTATCTGTTCATTCGATTCATTGAAATTCATTCAATGCTCAAATACTCATACGTTTAGTTTTGATACAGTAGTTCATCTCAAATTGGAAATCAGTCGTTCAGTTAAAACGCCTTCCTAACTCAGTCATGTAACTTTTCCGTCTTGAGTCGAATTTCTGACTTTCTTAACTTCTTTTAAGTTCCAGCACTGCATGGTTCTTTACAATTTGGCACCATTTTGGTGCTACCATTGAAAAGATATTTTCCGACTTTTCAAAAGGACAATACTTACATGTCTGCAGATACGTGCATTTGATTTGCCAAAATCTATTCATTCAATCCAGCAATTTTATATTCAACAATAGCAAAATATGTGCAATTTTACTAGGAACTAGCGTCTTTGTTACCATGCCTCCTTGCGAAAGTTACTGAAACATTGGTGGTTGCAATGCATTGGTATCACTATCTAGTCTTCTGATTGTTTGATCAAAGAACGTTATTTGAAGAACCAAAAGAGAAAGCAATGTATAGCTAAACACAGACCGGAATAGGCAAACACAAGAATGTAGTTGTGGGGTGCATCCGAAGTACACTTGCAGATTGAACTCCTGTTCTATCATAGGCCTTGGTGCTGTACAGGTTTGTCTGGATAGGCACGTAGTTACTTGCATCAAAGAAGAAACTAATACATACACCATGTTCTCTGGCAGGGTGTCAAGTGCGTCATTTTTTTCATTTATTTTATTTTTTTCATTTTTTTTTGGCAAGTCCTCATTTTTTTCATTTTTCCATTGAAAAAATCATTTTTTTCATTTTTTCCTCTCTTTTTTCGTCATCATTAAAGCTGTCTGTTTTGATATGTTGGAATGCATTTCCTGCTCATAATTTTTAATGTTTTAGAGGAGTTTCTAGCAAATATCTTCTGGTTCTTGTTGCCCCTACTTGGGATGTGAGAGTTAATGGTATTGTGTAAAATCCTCAGATGTTGTAAATTTTCTTGATGATACATACAAGGGCAGAACATTGAAAACTCTGGTCCTTTTAAGAATGCTTTCTATGCTACTTGTGTTCTAAGAACAGTAGAAAATGTCAACAAGTAGCCCAAGTTGGAAGTGATCCTATTTGGGAGCTTGTTTTCCGGAAGCCTTTTTACCTCATAAACTTCTCTGCATTTGGAAAAGGTATGCTATGGACAGAAGAAATTTTTCGTGTTTCCTGTTTTTCGTCATTTTGGGAGAATTAAATTTTGCTGTTGAGGCTGAACAAAGGATTTTGAGGGAATTAGTTTACATGTTTTTGTAGCCTTTATCGGGCTTAAAGTAATACAATGGTCAAGAATGAAATTTGATGTATTGATAGAGTTTGGAAAATAACGAAGGCCGGTGTTTGCGTTTGAAAAGTTTGCTGGGTTCCTTTTGAATCTTGCTTAAAAGTTGGATAATTTGCATGCCTTTGCATCCTAAACCGCATTTATCCATGAAATCATTTAAAACCGCCACTAGGGATGTCACTTCCCATATCAGCCAACTAGCATAAAAGATTTTACGTGTGATATATCCACATGCTTGGCATCTATGAGAGTATCTGTTGCGACTAATGTATTCTATATATTGTGGTCTATCACAAGGATATCTTAATTTTGCTGGTCCTAAACAGCATCTTGCGTAGTTAGTGCTTTGACGGTGATTGTAGCAAGTCTTAAACTTTTCAATTTTGAGATTGGCAACATGTTATACATTAAATAAAGGCCAAATTTCATCATCTCAACAGCCCTGTCAACCCTGCCTGTCAATTTTATTTTTGACAGTTTTACTGCTTTAACAATGTTAGTGCTTTCATCCCAAAGCAGTTCAAGCCTTCAAAATGTTATCAATTTTTAGCAGGGGCTAATTTTAGCAGAACAAAAATTTTGCTGGGGATTCAATTTTTGCAGTTTTGCAGAATAACTTCAGCATCTAGGAAGTTTCTTCTTGAAAATATCTTCGGTAAATTATGGTATGTAATACCACCATATGTACATCAGATTTTATCACCTTGTAAATACTGTGTTTGAATTTAACACGAGAAAGTATTGCTATGATATTTCAGCAGGTAGACGTATTCAATTAATTACAGGTACCATTTATAATCACACCTGCATTACAATCATAGAACTTTCCCGGCTCAAACCAGAATTTCCGCTGTCAGATGTACAGAAGTTGAGGTTTTGCCTGTGCTAGTTGGGTCTCAAAGCATTGAGCTCTTTTATGTTTATCTCAAAATAGAGCATTTTAAGGTTGAGATTTTGCCTCATTGTTTCATGCCTGTGCATTAACAGTAAACTAATTTGCCAGAATTGTCATTTGGGATTCCAAGCCACTGAATAGACAGACAGGCTGGAGATAGCTGTTATACCTCAAAAGTGCTGATCTTCTGCCTACGTAATACTTTCAGCTCTAGTGGTGTATCACATCCTACAGGATGTAAGCCTGCATCTGTCAATCCTTCACTCCATGTAGTGCCGCTAATGATATAAGTCATGTTGTTTCTTCCTCTTATATAGATATTAAATATCATAGAAAAATACTAGTTACTAGTTTTGACCCGTAGCCTATAAAATTAGGTCATTGTGAACACGATATTTTTCTAAATCTGAATTGAGAGACATGGCACGCATCATCTGCTTTCTGGCACAAGTTTGTCATTTGTTGTACAAATTTCTCATTTTTTTGTCATTTTTTTCCCAAATATTTGTACTTTTTTTTGTCATTTTTTGCTAGTACCCCACTTGACTCCCTGCTCTGGTAAATGCTGCTGAGTTTTTAGACTTTCCAAATTTTGACCTTGAAGGGAGCTTAATAATTCTTAAATTTAGGGGGGGGGGGGGGGGATTTTGGCTAGAAGCTTCTTTCTTCACTCTCAAAATTAAAGTGGTCCATCAAATTCAGGCAATCCAAAAACTCCTAATTTATTTGTCTTTCCTACAGTTGTATGGTGAAAATAGTTCCACCTTAGTTACATGCTCTGCCAAGATTCACTTGCATAAGTCAGCATGAAGAATAAAATCTCTGTGTGGGTACTGAACTGCGATATGTTCTCCAATTAGCAGACGCTCTAATTGGCAGACAGCTCCAATTAGCGGACAGCTCCATTTAACGGACAAATTTCTTTTCTTAGGTGGAATTTAGGTCAAACTTCCATAAAAAAGTGTCTGATTAGCAGACAGGCAATTAGTGAGCACGCAAGATGGTGGGCATTATTCTCTGCACGAAATGGCATATTTTGCCAGTTTTGCTCTCCAATTAGCGGACAAGGACAAAAAATACCAGCTTTTAAACGTTTGTTTTATTTCAAACTTATATCAGTGTGATCAGCGAGTTCATTTGTCTCAGCGTAGTAACTTACGTTTCCAACCATTTCACCAACTTATGGGGTCACATAGAACAATCTAGTGCTGGGATGTCCAGCCCATAGTCACCTCGTCCAAGATTCGCTCTTGGCCCATTATATGGTCTCGAATTCTAGAACCTTCATACTAGCATAAAGTCACAAAATTCTCGAAAAGTAGACAATCATGGGAATGTTCCAATTGGCAGACATCTCCAATTAGAGGACGAGTTTCTTTTCCCCGATGGTGTCCGCTAATTGGAGATTATGCAGTAGTTATTTGTACTATTCGGTCAAGATTTCACTTTTGTGTTTGTGTGGCTTTGCACCTCAGTCAGAATTGTGTTTCCATGAAAGGCATTATGAGTGTGTAGCTCTTGTCGTGCTTTAGTATCAACTGTTTCAAGCCAATAATATGCTCTCAAAGCATGCTTTCTAGCTGTTCTATAGCTAATGAACCATATAAATTCATTTTTGGAAAGCAAAGCATTGGTGGTAACATATCCCTGATGAGTACTGTGCTAGAGTATT
>JAOBRC010812003.1:952-17053 GCA_027575255.1 Scolionema suvaense | reverse complement strand
GGGGGGGGGGGGGGGGGGGGGGGGGGGGGGGGGGGGGGGGGGGGGGGGGGGGGATGGAACCACCCCCCCCCTTGTTATGTTGGAGAAGTCAAAAAGGCATGTTATGTTAACCGTTAAGGTAAACCTGGATATGGCCCGAGCAGTCCTAGAGAGATGTTATATCAAATGCAAAGGATGCATCGTGGAGTAATAATTATTCGCAATGTCATAAACGAAATTGGAAAATTAAGATATTCCTGTTTGGATTACGTACTACAGTATTGAGAGGTGGTCTTCGTTGTTGTTGTGACCCATATGTTCGATCACACATTAAAAGTTATTTGCTCCAGATGTAAAGTTTCTGAGAAAACTGTGATTTTTAAAGATTTTCAGGCACCACCTCGTATATTGTAAGAATAAAATAAAATCTATAGATTTATCTGCAAATGGCCAACTAAGTATGTAATATATGAGATGTATTGTAGGATGGCCCGGGGGCACATAAACATAAACACTACCGCTGCATAAATGAAGTAACCCAGCATAAGTATCAATTTTGATGTCAACACACATTTTTCTCTTATAGAGATGCACCTCTCTGGAATGAGGCAGTGAAATCTTTTCAAAGAGCGGTGTCCTATTTTGCGAAAAGCGGAATTGGAGCTTACTTTTAAAGGAAGGGCAATTTCAAAAATGAAATTTTCAGAGGTGACAGAGCACATCAAAACATGAAACGTGGCGTTAATTTCATGGCCGAAGCTTGAGTAGTTTTTGAGATATCCAGCCTCAAAGCTTAGTAGCTACCCTCTTGATTTTGATGATGTTATCGGTGTACCGTTCCTAAGCATTACCATTTCCTTAGTAAAATATTACCTATACTTAAATTATATGTTTTCTCACACAGATCTTTGACATATTATCCAGCTTTAGTACTAAAATGAAAGAAAAAATACTATCAAGCAATTTAACATTGAGCATTTTGGGCACAAACTTTGAATAATTTGAGTGGTACACAAATGATGTCATGCATAATTAAGGCAAGATGGTAGCTACTGAACTTTGGGGCTCGATATCTCCAAAACTAAACAAGCTTTTACCATGAAATAAAAACTAAACATCATGTTTTGGTGTGCTCTATCCACAGCTAAAATTTCGTTTTTGACGTTACCCATCCTTTAAGTGGAAAACGGAAACATAGCCAGAAAACAAGCGGAAAATGGAAATGAAAGATGGCAACCGAATCGGAAATAAAGCAAAAGTGGAGTGGAAAGCGGAAAAACATGACTCTGAGAGCGGAAAGGCGGACATGTCACCGAAACAGAAACGGGAAATGACGAAAACTCCCTCCGGAGAACAGAAATTCTTACCCAGCACGGAATATTATTTGACCGTACCAAGGAAGTAGAAAAGGAAGTAGAAAATAGCTAACTCCCAACTTCGAATTTCCCTGACTGACAAATGGTTGCAGTGTTGAGGAAGCTATTATGCTGCCATTTTGTTGCGCATACAAAATCATACCACGTTTTGCTGTACAAAAAGAAAGTTTTCCTATGAAAACCTAGGCGTTTATTTGAGGATTTACGGTATTTCATATTGGAAATACTGGCAGCCAATTCGAAGACTGCTCCTTTGAAGGGAATGCTACTTCAACAGACAAATCGTTTTTTTCCTATGAAAGTGTAAGACCCTGAAGATGCAGATGTTCAGGGCACGCTAAAAACACCTAGGTTTTCATAGGAAAAAACGATTTGTCTGTTCAAGTAGCATTCCCTTCAAAGGAGCAGTCTTCGAATTAGCTGCCAGTATTTCCAATATGAAATACCGTAAATCCTCAAATAAACGCCCCGTTCTTTTTAACGGCCCCTCTCATAAAGGCCGCCTAAAAACGAAACTTACTTAATAAGCACTCCCTCTATTAAACGCCTCTCCCAGAGAGACCTTTTCGCAAATTGTCATCATTATTTAAGTCTAAGTTAGTTCCTTGCATTATCAGTTTTTACATGCAGCTGTCACAAAAATATTTTTAAATAAACACCCCCTTCCACGAAACAGCCCTCGGAAAACTTGAAAAATTTAATAAACAGCCCGGACGTTTATTAGAGGATCTACAGTATTTCAGCTGTAAATGCAAGCGTTTGGAAGATTCTTCGTTCCAAATAAATTGGAATCCCTTCTAAAATACACCACACAACTTGACGGAATATTTCACCATAGAAATGTTTTCATAGAGAGCTTCGTATTGCATAAGAGTAATATAGCATTAAAATGAAGTCGCTAGACTAATTTTCTGAAAATCATCAGAGACAGTCCCCTCAAGCCTATTTACACTGGGCCTAAAAATGTGCGATGTACACCCTAATTCTCAACAAACTATGACCAAAGCGTGAGATTTGGCAAAAAGGTGCAGCAGCATTTTTAGTTTCAGAAAATGGCCCAAGAGTCTACCGAAAAATCCAAATTTTGCTGACGTCAGCAAAAATGTTCGCCTATGTGGGCGAAATTTCGAGAAAACGTTCACAAATTTCAACGGACCATAAAATCTGAACCATTGAAGTTTTTTTCTTCAAATTTGTTTTGAATTACTCCCAACAATGAGCACTTGCCATTAGCTATTCAAGTTATTTTACCATGTTTACAGTTTTTCAAAAATTATGGTCCAATTTGGGTAATTGCTCCAGGTACCTGCGAACATGTCCCTAAAAAACTGATAAGATAAAAAAATTTCAAAATGATCCTTACTGCATCTGATAGCCCATAAAATTATAGGAAAAGTCACCAAGTTTCAGCTCTTAAGCTTTTGCCATTCAGGAAATACCGTAAAAAATTTGGCAGGGGGCAGTTCCCTCTGAGTGTAAATAGGATTAAAGGGACGCCAGCTGCTATTACAACTGTTAGCCAACCCAACGCTATTCCAAAGCACACTACATACTACACTTGAAAATGATTTGCGCGAAAGTATTGAACAGACAATCAAGATTTTCGCAATGCAATCACAGATTTTAAAAGCGAGTTATACTCAGTACAGGTAAAACTCTGACAAAACCTATACAACTTTTCGCAAATCTTCATAGCGCAGTTAATTGTCGGATGGCCAGCAGGCAGATCTTATTAAAATGTGAGGAAGGAGATCATATTAATCTCTACGGAGCGGACATAATGGCCTGCTGATGACAAAATTGGTATTTAACATTAAACCATTTGCTTTTGTCACTGTAACATTAATTTTAATGTGCCACTTGGCCATCCCACAATGCATTGCACGATTGCGATTGGCGATTTGCGAAAAGGTCTATTGCTATGAGATAAACACCAGAACTGAGTTGAAAATGCAGATCAATACCCTACCTGCCATTGTAGAAATACCGAACATGACACCAATTTTCATATCAATGTACTCCCCCTGGAAAAAAACAACAATAATAACTAACTGAATACCACAAATATCAAAACACAGTTTATGCTATTAGCAGAACATTTAGCAGAACCTTAAGCAGAACATTTAGCAGAACCTTAAGCAGAACATTTAACAGAATCTTAAGCAGAACATTTAGCAGAACCTTAAGCAGAACATTTAGCAGAATCTTAAGCAGAACATTTAGTAGAATGTTAAGCAGAACATTTAGCAGAACCTTAAGCAGAACATTTAGCAGAACCTTAAGCAGAACATTTAGCAGAATCTTAAGCAGAACATTTAGCAGAACCTTAAGCAGAATATTTAGCAGAACCTTAGGAAGAACATTTAGCAGAACCTTAAGCAGAACATTTAGCAGAACCTTTAGCAGAACCTTAAGCAGAATATTTAGCAGAACCTTTAACAGAATCTTAAGCAGAACATTTAGCAGAACCTTAAGCAGAACATTTAGCAGAATCTTTAGTAGGATATTCATTTTCGGAAACCTCTAATAAGTTATGCATAGTGCCAGTTTGGACTTTCAAGACTCAGAATCAACTAAGCCCCCCCCAAAAATAAGCCCCCAGCCTAGGAAGTGTCATCCAAAACAAATAGTTGAATACTTACAAAAACCTGTCACAACCAATCAAAATAGCAATATTTAATAGAAATATTTGTTGGTCACTTCGTTCGTCATATATAGTAATATCTGATTGAAATATTTGTTGATTTGTTCCGTCTTTGATTTTTCCTTCTTTAACCTATTCCGAACGCCGGAAAAATACTTTACGCTTAAGTCAAATCATACGAAAATTACAGGAAATGCAACTTTTTGAAGGGCTCCTTCAAACATGATGTCCCCACTCGAATTTTTGCTGAAAATTGGTTCGATTTATTTTTTTGCTCAAAAGTGGTTCTTGATCTAAAATTCACACGTAGAAAGTCAAAAAACAGCCACATTAAACTACTTTCACAACAATTTTTGTCCTAACATCTGCCACAAGAGATGGCTACAAGTAATTTGCAAGATGCCATCGTTTTTTTCTCAACAGGAAAGAACTGCTGTCATACTACGAAGCACACACAACACAATGGTCGAAAATATTAACGAAAATATAAGTTGTCAAACATACTAAACAAAAATATCAGTCACAGTTAACTTACAGCAACAATCATGATGGCATTATCGAGGAAGCCGAATCCAATGAACGGGATGGAGTTGGCCAACATGACTAGAAGAAAACGTCAACATGATAAATTAAATGCACAAAATTTAAATCAATGAACTTTGGCAAGATAAGCTTCACCTGCAGGAATTTTGTAAATAAAGCTTTTATCACTCTCCGCAATTCAAACCCTTAGGCTCCAATGCTTTTACAATAGTTAAACAATTTTTGGATAAAACAAAATCATGGATAAGAGAAATACATAACATGACTATAGCATCGTGAGCAACAAAACTTGAAGTTGAAACGATTAACCAAGGAGATACAATCTCCAGAGAGTGAGCACCGCTCTCATTCTTTTTACAGAGTAGAAATGATCTGTCCGTCGACGGCATAGACAGACAAGAAACCAACCAAAAATATGGAAGTGATTAAGGGCGAAGGCAAGCAACTGCTAGACTGATCAAAAATAGATTGAATCTGAGGTGAATTGAATCATGGCAAAACCTTGTGTAGTTTGGAGGGGATTTAGTGTGCTCTATCACCATGTAAAAAAAATTAATTTTTCACCTTCTTTTAACCCTTTTCAGGCAAGGCCTTTTTGGCGGGTGTACGGCTGGGAGGGGGGGCAGATTCCGCCACCCTCCGAAAAGTACCTGTAAAGTACCTGCTAGGCTATGAAACTGATAAAGCATCTAAAATAATCTATTAGGAGTCGAATAAACCTAAAACGACATGCTCCAAGTCACTACAGTTGTCTCAATCAAGAATCTTGTAAGGTACACTTTAGTTTGAAAGGATTGGTCAAATTTGCATCATTTTGTTGAAGAATCGTGCGAGAGCCATTTTCCCACCTGTAACTACCCTGACCATAATCTAATACTAATGAAACTTACACATAGCATCACTCTGTTACTAAGAAGTGAAATGAAACAAAAATGGTGTTTCCTGGATCTATACTTCAAGCACAACAAGGTTTTGTCGAGATAGCTAAGTCAAAATTTTGGAGAATTTTTGATGTTTTTTCACCCAAGTCATCCTAGAAATCTCTTTACCTGGCAAAATTGACTGAAAACCCAACAATGAAACCTAGCCTATCTTATTCAGCCACATACTCTACAAAAACATATCATTAACAAAATTGGCTCCAAAAAAAAGTCCAGCTGTGTTCAGAATTTTTTTCGAAAGACTCAGCTCTGGCGAACTTCAAATGATGTAAAAATAGAAAATGAAATTCCCTGACTTTTCCCTGACCAATCAACCAATTTCCCTGACCATACCAATGTCCTTGAACATGAAAAGACGACAAGGGAACTACAAAATAAACATAATCTCATAATTGTGTGCTACACATGAAAACCACAACAAACCTCAGGGATATTTTATGAGGACTTATATGAGTAATATGTTTTATTACATAAAAAATCAAGTCGCACCAAAATCTTTTTCCCTGATTTTTCCCTGACTTGGGACATTTTGAAACATTTTTCCCTGACTTTTCCAGCTTTTCCCTGACTTTCCCCCAATACATCATTTTTTCCAGGTTTGCCAGGTCTTATGGCAACCCTGAAAGAGGAACTTGAATGAAACTATGGCAAGATTTTGGTGAGGGTTAACAGCATCTCCTTAACCCGATTACTACTAAGAGAAGGGGGACGATACTACCATGCGCCAGTTTTTTGACCATAAATTCTGAACGAGTACAGCTTTTGCACGAAAATTGTATGACTTTATCTAAAATAATGTAAGCATATAAGTTGGGGAAAAAGAAGTTGTTGCCTGATTTGTTGATCACCCATAATGGCGGCTTTCTGAACGACATTAAACGTCCCCCCTAAGGTCATACCCCAGACGCAAATGAAGGGGTGTTATCGAGTAATAAAGCAAATTTGAAGGTGCACTGTGCAAGATCGCTTGGACAGACTTCTCACAAATAGATCCACCTCTGTGTGACCGCACAGTTTTAGTTCGATGATACAACTTCATGGAACTCACAGCTTCTCGGACTCTAAATAACTGACGGGCTAATCCCCTCCCCCCAATTTGACAAGAATCAGACGTTTACAAAATCAGGAATGTAGGATAAACATCGTTGAGTTAACAGCGTTTGTCTCATATTCAGAACATTTTACTATAACTATACATGGAGAAGCTTTGATAAAACGCTGCTATGTTGCATTTGCACTATTTCAGTTTACAAGAGCGACTTCTGGATGACGTATCAGAGTGCCAATTATGACGGGTATATGTTTTCCCTCTGGAGGGAGACCTCAATGATCCGTTGCTATTTTCTCCCAAGTGTTCTCTGGACGAGTGGATGGAAAAATTATGTCGCAGTATGTAGTTTGACATAGTTTGGAGGTTGTCTGACATCGAAGATATCCTTTGCTTTTATTGTCCTCCAGAGAGCCAGGGTCAAGGAATATTGCTCTTAACTCTCTATTCATTGCACTCGTACCTGGATGGCCGTATTATGCTACAACCATCATCCGTCATATGTTGCCTGTACCATGCTGATGTTCTCCTATAGGGACAACAATCTGAGCACTCTTTTAGAACTATTGTTATTATCAGCACTGTATTTTAATTTTTGGGAAACTTCTTAAGTTTTCTATTTTGCCAAAAAGATATTTCCAGCAGGTTCTGAAGGAGATCATTGAAAGCATGAACAATCTACCAGCTCATTTTTTCCATGACCATTGCGGTACCAGCTTACATAGCAGATCCGATATCACAAGTGCAGAGCCCAAACCAAAATTCAGAACCTTATCACCAAATCCTAGCTGATCAGAGAAGGTAAGATGCAGCAGAGAAGATATTGATACAAAGGTAGATAAAACTCACTTAACCGTAATTGTTTCCAGGACGGAGATTCTTTTTGTAGCGTTCCTTCTGAGATGAGACAAAAATTTTTTACGTTAATGGAAAAGCAGCAATAATACAGAGACAAAGCAGAAGTGCAATGAACTACGACATCTTATTACTTTATTCGGAGAAACTTTCGCAAATTTCCCGAATTCGGGCATATTTGCGAAAGTTTATCTCGCGAAAATGTTTAGAAACTTCTGCACGCGAAAGTTTATCTCTTTTTCCAAAAAGAGATTTCACGAAAGTTTAATCAGTCAATGTTCATTCTAGGCTGGGATAAAGGAGGCTTAGGACCTTGCAAACTCGCAAAATGCTCTTTTCGCGAAAGTTTATCCCGCAAATTTTTCGAGACTTACTGATTCGTGAAAGTTTCTCCAAAAAATTTTGCGAGTTTTCAACCTTGCAAAAGTTGGTCTCGCGAAAGTTTCTCCGAAAAAAGTAGGAGAAAAGGCAAACAATAAGTAACCCCTTAAGAGGACAACAAGTAAAACAAAACGACGAGCAACACGTGAATTACAAGACTATAACTTGAATTAGATCAGCAATTTACAAGTAGTTTATTAAAGGTCATGGTTTTTAATCACTTAGTCCAAATGAAGCGTACAAAGACAAAATCTCTCTTGAGAGGAACTGCATAGGTACAACGACACCACCATTAAAGCAGTATACCGCTCTGAAAACCAATAACATCAGAATTGAATATAAACAATTAGACATTGAGAAAAATTTTTCAAGAACACATTTTGGCATTCAACAACACATTTCAACAAACAATACAGTCCAGCTGTGAGTTGCAACCTTCCTATCAAAACGATATAGCATATAAAGCAGACAAGAAATTGTCATCATCATAAAAACTCCTTGTACAAATTTTAACACAAAACCCTAAAAAGACTAATGAACATGATATGTTTACATTTAAAACACCAATACTCCTTTTTCGACCTTAGTAACCACACAAGGCAAACAACTTAAACAAAATAAAAAAATCCACTGTGCAGTTTAATAAAGCGAAGCTGCAAAAATAAAAATATCAGTGAGGTTTCGCAAGCAAAATCTGTGATGCCGGTGTTACGTTAGCGCGTTCGAAATTTTCATTCGCTTACTCAGAGGAAACTCCACAGTTCTCGCCTTTGTGCAACAAAGATTTTCAAAGCAACATCCTAGAAACCTGCCACGGGTTCAAATGACGTCAATGCTACAGTCCTAGATCTGTTTTGCGAAATCTCACTATTGCTTGATATATAGCGCACTCCCTAGAAGTATGATATGCGAAAAGTTTGTCAATCAAAACTCAGGGAGAGGATACATGAACAGTAACTGAGAACTGATGCACTAGTCTTTTGAAGACAGTAGGGTTGTTCTTGGAGACCAGCTCCCAGCCAATGGCTGCCCATTTCAGGATGATCGCCGTATCCAAAATAATCTGAGAGGTACTTTGTCCTATGAGGATTTGGAACCACCAGGAAAGATGACAAAATCAACTGATGGTTGTGATCTGGTGCGGGCCCTCGAGTAAGCATCACCTGCCTCCTGCAAGACACCAGCCAAGTCCCCAGACACCGTCCGCCCAGACATATACCGGGCCAAGAACACACAATCAAGAAGTCTCTACAAATCGTATCGTTGTTGCCTAGCGTAGCCCACTAACACAGAGCCCAGTCAATCAAAACTCAAGAAAAAAAATAAAAAACAAGTTCGAGTTACCTTCTAGTTGTTGTTCTTGCTGCAAATCTAGCAGAGCTTGGTGCAAATTATCTCTTTCCTCAGGTTTTAACCATCGAACAAATTGATCTGCCGCATGCTTTGAAGAAATCGGGCTGCCGCGGACATTAACACCATTATGAACAACTGAGGAATGAAAATTGCGATTTGACCAAGTAACTGGAAGTAAACTTTTGGTGGGTTTGTGAAGAAAAGCTTTGCTTGGTTCACGGCTTGTACAATAAATTGGATTCAGCTTATCATAAACGTTTATACCAATCTCTGATACATGTTCCGGCTTTTGATTCGAAAAACTACTGACAGAACTATGTCCCGTGACTGGGCGGTCATTCTTCATGCGGGTACAGCCACATCCATAATACAAGTTCCTTAGCCTGCTCATCCTTACATCTCTAACGAGCTCTGACCGGATGCATGCAACAAGATTTCCAGATGCATTAGAAGCCAGCATGCATCTTCTCGTTGCCATATAAGCTAGATGACAGCTGAATAAAAGTGTTTAATACAGTAAATGTTCAAATACCCCCATTTTCTACTATAAGGGGATAAATTTTTGCGTGGACTTATTTTTGTGAGTCCAATTTTTGGTACGTTTTGTGTGGATTTATTTTTGCGAATCAGAGATTTGCAGAGAAATTGCGTGGGAGTAATTTAGCAAATGAGCATCAACGACAGAAATAGAGGAGGTCATTGACATGCACATATAGAGAAGGAATGAGTCTGAGCAAATTGTTATTGATTAACGATCGAAAAATTGGTTGTATTTGCTTTGGTCAGCTTATGACATCATTTTGATAAATTTCGTGTGGATTTAATTTTGCGAATTTAGCAAAAATTCGCAAAACTCGCAAAAATTAATCCACGCAAAAAAAAAATCCCCTTAAGGTATCCCACTCTCTAATAAATGCCCCCTGCCAACGCACATTTCGCCCATGGAGGATTTCAACGATAAAGAAAAAAGAAAAAAGAGCAACAGACAGTGCTTCCAAAAATGGGCAGCAGACGGGTCAATCCTACTTTCAAATAATCTTGTCTTTACGCGAGCTACTTTTAAGAAACATGCTTAAATTATGCTAGGAAACAATAGCCTTGTTTGTACACGACCACTCACAATTCAGATCAACATATAGGCTCGTTGCAGCAGAGCCCTATTGGTAGCTTGGCTGCTTTTGAATCATTCTCTGTAAGCACAATGACCAAACACATGATGTGCATGATTTTCTGATGTTCAACCACTCTGCCTAATAAATTACGCATAAATCCTTTCATGTGTCAGCATTCGTATAATCACTTAACAATAGAGCATGAAAAAGAAGTGCGATGGCAAAAGAAGCTCTGACCATATAGGATCTCTGAATTGCAGAGTCTTGTACGATGGGTAGGAAAACAACGGTAGTTCTAAGAATTTGAGCCACCTGCTTCCATACTGTAATCTGACATAAAACTTTTGAGTTCCATGAACAAGTGTTAGGGCAAGAAATTCTTGTCATTTGATTATGAATTCTATAGGCTATTAACACTTTCTTTACGTGCCCTCCTCATAGTGGAGTGTTGAAAGTGCACGGAATTACCTGAGGAAATGTTGAAAATTTTGCGATTTATGCTCGTTTGCTGAATGGGTGCGACAGTTGAAGCGTTTTTGTGTATTTGGCTATGTTCTAAATTCATACAATATACATTATATGATATGAACATAAAACTAGCAGACTTATCTGCCGCAAAATTAGCAATTGAGCAAAATGTTCGGCCCTTCGACCATCGCTATGTGGAGGAAACTAGGTGGAAACTAGGTGCCAAAATCCCAGTAATGAAAGGGTTAACCCTATTCTACCAAGGGTCAAAAGGGATTCCTCAGGCCTAAGGAATGGGGCACCAAGCATATTTCCAATATTTTCAATATTTCCTGAAGTACTGAAGCTACATCAACGAAACTTGGTACATGTTTAGCCTTGGATCCAATAAGTATAATTTATGTATAATTAAATTGATGACGTAATTAATGTGGCCCTGACATCATAATTTATGGACATTAATGGACATTAATAAATGGACATTTTTCAAAATTTTCAAAAACTACTTTTTTTCGCCTAGAAGCAACCAGAATCATTAACCAGAGGTTTTATGCTGTCAAAAGGACCCCAACATTGATTTAAATCCAAATATTCCGAAATTTGGTCAATTTTCCTCAAAAATGCCATTTCTTCAATATACCACCTGTTTGTCTATTGTCTGTTGTGCCCATTCTAGCAACCTGCGGGTATTTTTCTTTACACCATCGGATAGCTGAGAAAATTTTAGCAAGAGTCACTGAGTTTGCCTGGATTATTTTAAGCAGTTTATGAGTTATGAGATATTTTTGTGGGTAGATTAGGGTTAAGGTAGTCCTGTCATTCAGTAGCCTATATCTAAAACGACTTCTCAAATATTGGTAACACAAACAAAGTTTGGCGTCTGTTGCGGATTGAGGCATGCCTGTATAGCTGAAGTTCGTAGGTGATGCGAGAAGTTACAGTATGCTCTGTAATATGTATTGGACGTGTAATGGTGTAATGTAATGTCAGTGAAAGATGAACACATGACACAACATATATTGTGAGCAACATAAATTGAAGTTTAGAGTATGTCAAAGCAGGAGTAACTACTCTAGTGAGTCGCTAAAACTCTCTCCTTTTTACAGGGTGATACATCTGCCAATGAAATGGACAGAGTGGAACAAACCAAACCAAAAGCATAAAACTACCGTATAGACATAGCACACAAACATATATATATACCAGATAGATTATCAGGTAAAACATAAACGATCAACTAGGCACCAGCACTTGAGACTATGGCTGTAGTACCGAACACTCAGCCCTAGCTAGATGATCCAAACGAAAACAATTGACGCACAAACAGCTAACAAACAGAAAAGAAAAAGAAACAAAACTAAAAAAGAAATATAACTTAAAAATTGCCACACAACTCAATTTAAAAAAAACAACTTATATTTAAAAAAAAAATTCATTCGTTAAAATTGCTTACTGTAGACATGTGCGTGCACGTTGTTAGTGAAAAAAAATCGTCTGCATGGAAAATTCCACTTCGTGGAAACTAGCCTTAATACATTTTCCAGACGGGCAGGTTACGTATCCAATTTACACAAAAAAATAGGTTTTTCTTACAATGTTTTTTTCTGAAAAAGACCTATTTAGAGCCAATACCATAGTCGTAATCTCCTCTTGTGAACGTGATTGCTGAAATAAAACTGAAACAGACAGAGGAATGCTTCTAGGCAGCATTATCAAACACAAATCTGGAGACAACATCAAGAGATATTCTTTAACCTACATAGAGGGGGAGCTATACTTACCCCTATCCCCACGGATATCTTACGACAACTTTTTTTTCGAGCTGCATTGTAGTGTGACATTGCGCCCAGCTTATTTTGACTAGTGGCTCATAAGCTTTAAAATGTTTGTAGGAGCAGTCCAACACACTTTCATCCCATTTCACATAGGCATGTTGAACAAGCTTGAGCAGCCTACCGCAGGGAAGAATGTTTTGGAAGTTTCAGGCAAACTTGGAGTAGACAGTGTATCCAGCGGATCCAGAATGGAGTTGAATGCATACCGAAGACTTATAAAAATTTCATGTCATTTGGGCCTCACGTTTAGGAGATGTGTTGGGGGAGGTGAATATACCTCCCTACCAGACCAGGGGTTAGTGAGACGGAACCAAAACAGGGTTAGTGAATATAAAGTACGTGCATGAATAATAGGATTGAATATAAAACTTCTTTCTACAGAGGAACAATCCATATAAACTTACCGTAATGCCTTGAATAAGCGCCTGGGCGGTTATTTAATTTTTAAGGAACCAGGGTGGGCGCTTACTTGAGGGGGGCGCTTATTCAAGGCATTGCCGCATTTATTCTGAAACCCAGCTATCATTCTGAATACCAACTATTGTGCTTCCTGCTTAAATCATGGAAAATACGAGCAAAAATGTATACTGCAGAGCTTGAATGTGTCTGTCTGGATGCAATGCAGTAGAAACTAGAAGATACCTAGTACACAAAAAATATCAAATATTACAAAGAAATGCAAAGCCCACACAAAAGAAATAAAACTTAACCATTTTATCCTCAACATAACACCAGAAGACCTCTCAGACAACAGATGGTCAAGTCATGCCCACTGAAATATCGAAACCCATAAAACATTAATAGTAAAAAAAAAGGAATGGCACCATCAGAAGTCACATACTACATAATATATGAGGATTCAATAACACAGGGAACACAGGGAAATAGATGCCAGGTTATCAGACATTCATAACTATATACTAGGCAGCTACGCAATACCATCTACACCAAGGTGATAAATAACTGGAAGAATGAATTATTTATGCAATATATGGGTACTTGAACTCCTAGGTTCTGGTTGCAACAAATCCTTGTTGAGGTTTCCTTCCTTATCTATTCCATGTTAGTAGTCTAAAGGCACATGGATTAATAAAGTTGGCGATAACTGGACAAAGGTTGGGTGGTGTGGTGTGACCCCCTTTGAACAATCAAGCAGGAACCAAATCTGCAATATTTATTGCTTTTTCAAATGAAGCCAACCAAGTAAAATTGTTTGCAGGGGTTTTATCCAGCTGGTTACGACGTTCCATGTACAGACATCAAAACTCAATCTACCTGAATGTTAGAGGAGATCTGCAGCCATTTTTCACAAATTTATTGAACTTTTTCAAAATTTTGCATCAGGAAAACTCTGCCTTAGAGCACAGGCTATTGTACACAAAAGTAATTCCATTCTTAGAAGCACCAGTAAGTAAAATATGTAGGCCTATATCTCATGCTGCAAAACAGTTCTCGCAATGAGGTAAACAACTAAATTTAGAGTAAGAAACGGCTGTCAATAAAAAAGGCTACATAAAATACAAGCTTTATGAAAAAGCAGACCCCACAGTTCCTGAACACACTGCAATAAAATTTCAATCATTGGCCAGCAAAATAAGGTTCTTATTGTCATCCCCAACAAAAGAACCGATACAATTAAAACCAATCAACAAACAGGCATAAACACAAGACAAAGCAATTTGACATTTATTATTACTATTTTTCTGAGAAATGATATCTACTCCAACCTAGCAATTAAGAAAATCCAGTGTTATATCACCAACCAGGTTCTAAGCCACCATGCTATTGCAGTCTGTTTTGGGTTCCACATAGACTAGAAATAGTCGCTTCTGAACCCTAAATAGTTCACAAAATAATCAAGTCAGCTCTACCTTTACCCATGTGAGTGCATATCGAGCAAAGAGACTAGTATTTTATGGCTGTTGCAAGCTTTTTCCTCTGCTACCATATGATTGACAGGTAGGCGTTCTCTGTTACGCATAACTCCGGGGGTTGCATATTTCTCTTCATGAACCCATTCAGCAAATTATTTGGGATGAATATCTGTGCTACCTGTCACCTGCGTTGAAACATTTACCCCCACGACGATTTCTGTACATCCTGAAGATAACAATAGGAAACCATGAAGCGTTGATGAGACTCGGGCATGTAAAGAATAGATTGCGAGATTTCATCGCAACCAGGAATATCTGGTTGCTCTACGGAGAAATATAGTGACATTGTGCCGAAAAATACTACAATCCTGGACAAAATATTTGGCACAAAAGGCTTTTTTCAGCTAAAATCAAAAATGCGCGTTTTACCACTTTTGCTTGTAAAAGCACTTTGTATCGCAAGCGCTTCAAGAAACTTTTTGCAGGTGTTTAGCAACCTCTGTCTATACTCTCAGTGCAGTTTCTAGCAATTTATGCTAGTAGACGGAATGCCACGCCCTTTGTTCTCTAAATTACCTGAATAAATTAGCATAGAAATGCCAAAACATGATTTTTCAAGAGTCAGAATTAGTAAGACTCTCAAACAAAACCAACTCTCCTGCCCTGATTTGCGGCTCGGTACTTGTCGACCTGTTTTCATTTACTTGCGGTGCGGAAAATGGCAAAAACGCGCATGCGTTCCAAACTATTTTGACTGGGATTGTAGTCCCTTCGTGGGTTTGTCGGTCAGACTGCAGTTGCATAGCAGATGAGAGTTGCTGTGTAGTGAATGTTGAAGTTAGAAGGGACTATGCTAGTCTAGGGTTTCGGTTATAACAATCCATTCCTCATCGATCTTGTTTCCTTTCCGGTCCTTGTCTACATGTCTACTGCGACTTGAAACGGACGAACACTATGATACTGATCTTGCGACGCACTTCGAATTTACCAACATTCTATTTAGCCGTCAGATGCGATATCAATGTGTACATTTCACTTCCTATTCAAAGAGATAATTTGATCAGAACAGAATGCAGTAGCAGCGAGGAATGCAAGCAAATGGCATGATCTTTTAGCAGATAAGGGAGGTACATCTGAAATAGGACATTCGTGAGATTAGCAAGGAATCTCAAAACAACTTTTGTGTCGTACAATGATAAACTTTTCATGTGGGATGGCGCGGCATGGATTCGCACGTGATTGTAACATATAGCGTGTGCTACGGTGTTTGCGTGCGATTGCGAGAAGCTTCATACAGGGCAAAAATTTCACATTGATAGCGATAACGGCTGATAAACAATTTTGACACGTTAGGATAATGGAGTCACTGGAAAGTAAAGGGTTAATTCGAAATTAAATACTTATATATAATAAAATGATATATTTTTGTTTACAGCTTTTTGTCACATCTGCCCGGGAACAGGAATTTGCCCTCATCGTTGGTCTCATAGTTGTTCTTGCATGATTCTTTTCTTTTGGTCCTCAATGTAAAAATGTGTATATGTGTGTATCTATCTAATCCATGGCACATTCCTACTTGTCATCAGTTTGTGATCTGTGGAATAAGCATAGGTACCATCAGTTTGTGATCTGTGGAATAAGCATAGGTACCATCAGTTTGTGATCTGTGGAATAAGCATAGGTACCATCAGT